>KZ062401.1:0-19498 GCA_002091835.1 Anopheles maculatus
AAAAAACAGAAACACAAGAGCCCGTTCATTAATGTTGCCCGTTCCATTCATGCTGCATTTACCACCTCTTGTCTTATGCCCACTATCCTTGACCAAATAGAAACCGGTTTTAACAGATTCATTCATGAAACTCGCAAACAACTCGCAATCCTCGCCATAATACTACCGGCCAGAAGCATGTTGCCGATCGAAGCAGTTCCTTCGCGTTTTGCAGTGAAAGGATGTCGAGATGGCGTAAAACTGACAGCTGGGATCCGGGGCCACTGAAATCAACCGAAAATTAATTCTTCAATGAAATCAAACCCGGCTCCTGCTTCTGCTCCGTGCTCCACATACTTACACACGAAACATGAGCTTCGCAAAGGTCTCACAATGTAAAGTGTATGGATCGCAAACGACTCCCGCCTCCCCCGGAAACTACCGTGGTCCGGGGTATCCTTTTTTTGTGAGCGGCCCGTGCTACAGGTCTGTATGCAACATCGCCACTGTATCCAGTTCGGCACACAGCACGGTGCGCAGGATGTTACTATTGACTTTCTTGTTTAACGCTTCATTTGCTTATCTTGCTTACAGTGCAGCCGTGTGTGGCGTAAGTTCGCGAGTAAGCGATCCGCGTGTCAATAGACACACCCGACCGTAGCCCCAACAGGGCAAGCGGACCGGTGTACACGCCAGGAAATTCGATACTAATTCGATTCCCCGAGCCCGGTAATGTCGGTAATCAAATTTACCCTCCCGCGGGGCATTCGGGTAAGCAATGGGAGCCTGCATGCACTCAGGCCACGACATTCAACCCGAAGCTTTCAGGTTGACCCTACACCAAAGCAGGGTGGGATGGTACCGCTTCTGTAAAGCGGTACATACATACATGCAGCCGCACCCTTTCCTCTTTCAGCTTTCCACGGGGTGAATCAAATCAAAGTGCCATTGCACAACCCGGTGGATTAGAATGGAAATTGAGCATTTGCCGAGCTCATTGGCTGATCGATTTCAATTAGCTTTTACTGCAGCGGATTTCAATTTGTTGAGTGTCATGCATTTCTTCGCCATGGCGAATGTGCGCGGTTCTAGTATCGGTTCTAGTATGCGGGAAGTCTTTCGAGGTTTTTGTTTCAGCTTAGTTAATCATACGTGTGTACGTTTGAATTGACTTTCGTTTCTGGGGCATAGGTTAACGAGCTCTGTTTAAGAATTTTTGGACAAATAATCGCGTCTTTTTAGATTAAGCATGGTTTTAGAGCCAATTTTTATCAGCCAATCATTAGCTCCACAATTTTGAAGTCCATTTGGGCATCTATTAAATTATAAACTTCTTCTAATATTCTGAATGCTTCGTTCGGACCAGAATCCAGAGATTAGGGATTCAATATGATTTACTACAACATATTACTATTTTATCTTTAATTTCAATTAGTTTACCGATCAAATCTAGATCAAGCTTTTGATTGATATAAGATTAAGATTAAGATCACTCAGTATTATTAATCATCTACTCAGAGTTCTGTATCATTTTAATATTTTTGCTTGTTGTTGCATGTTTCTCAGCTAAAAGTAGTTAAAAATTTACTCAATACAATACCAGCAAACCGTATAATGGACGTTCAGAAAATCTTCATATCCTAGGTAAGTTTGGAGGTCTATAACATTTAACATGTCATCCACTTTTAAAGCAATATTTTTGATACAAGTTAACATTAACTTTTCTTCTTTCCAGTGGTGTAAATATGTCACTTAAGACTGCAATAATTTTTAATTACTAAAAACCAACTATAAGGAATAAAAACTTTATTTTCATAACACATCGAGGATTCGTTACGCATTAAAATATTATAAACCACCCGAAGTTGCTGGCTCCTCAAGAAGCCCAGGTTGTTTGGAGTAGAGGCTTTGTAAAACATGTTCAAATAATTCAGAAAGGTTACAGAAAATAGCTATAGTTCATTGATAGCTGCAAAGGTACCACACAAAACAAATTTCTAATCAATCGGAATCCTAGAATCGGACAAATATTCGGCCGGAATTGGTTTTGCTTGCCTAAAATAGAGTTTATACTTGTCTATTACAACCTCTACGTGTTTACAATTGGCTATGCCAGGTCATACCTATACT
This sequence comes from Anopheles maculatus, assembly GCA_002091835.1. Lineage (NCBI taxonomy): Eukaryota > Metazoa > Arthropoda > Insecta > Diptera > Culicidae > Anopheles > Anopheles maculatus. Next base: position 2,110 of record KZ062401.1, read on the forward strand.
CACAATTATCATTGAACCATGGACACCGAAATAGAACACCCATTTCCAATAGGGATCCTCTTCAATTCAACTGAAACGCATCAAAGTATGCGTGTGTACATTTGCTCAAATGACTTACACAACCCCGTTCGAAGTTATACACAACCCATTCGTGCAACTTAATCGTCCGATTGCAATAAAATCAAACATTCCTGTCAGAATCGTTGGCTTTCAACATTTTCGACATTATTAATCAGTACCGAAGGCTTCGGCAGTTGTTACGGAACTATTACCCCCTTGGAATATATAGCTCTTTTGATCCGTGCCGCCACTACAAAACGCTAATCACACACATCGTTGCAGGTTCGGCAGGGTATTACCGGTTTCTAAATGAGTGAGGCGTGTGTTGGATTTGAACCGACATTGGCCGAAACAACGCACACCGTACTTCACACTAATCAGCATCCGACTAACGAGCCCGTGCTAGAGAAAACCCGTGAGTTCACTGAAGCCGGATCTGGTATCCGGATGTCCGAACAGCGCAACGGTACCCGTGATGAAGGAGACCATTTTGAAACGCACGAAAGTATCCACATCCGGCCGTTTGAGCTACCTACACGTCGGTAAGAGCACCCGGCGAACATCCACGGATACACGAGTTGACATGAAATATTCATGAATTAAAATTTTTCCAATTTCACATTTTGCCAAAGGGACAGACAGCGGGAGTACACCGGGCGAAGGATGTGGTTGCCGATTCTCGAAACTATTTGTTGTGGAGGTCGAAATTTATCTGCCCGACTCGCGCTACCCATCAAGATCGCCTATCGGAAAAACCGACCCCCGGTCGCTGTGTGTGTGTGTGTGTATATCGTTCGCACCGGATCGGCCGCCGGCTACACAACGTGCGATGCACATTTTTAATTTAGATTGTAATCAATACACACGCATACGGATGCCACACGCGTGGCACCAGACAAATGAGCGCTCCGGCCGGATAAGAGCGAGCGATCCAGTCGAAAATGTTCTATTTTTCCGGCGTCCAGTATTCGTTATTAGTTGAACAGCCTATGATAACACTCAGGCTTCGGCTTATCGGTGTGATGCGCTTCGGGGCAAAAACTGAAACTCCCTACCCCAGCCCAAAACTGGATTAACATAACGCGCCGGGTCTGGGAGTCTGGGAGCCTGGCGAGTGGTGGAGCAACAACGAAAAAACAACCAAGCAGAGGAACAAATAGTTTTCCATAACTAACGGCGATGTGTGACGCGAATAGGAAAATATCGAGCGTTGTGAACCGGGCCGAGAAATTTAAAACCAGTACACGCACACGCACACACACACACACGCTCATATTCTCGTCCACAAATGCAAATGTTGGCAGTTATATTTTTGCACCACCACTGCGCTCAAGTGCGTACCCGGGCGAGTTCCTATGCGTGTGCCCGAAAAATCTATGCTCCGGGTGGATGGGCACTGTCTGCCAACTATTCGCTTATGCAAAACACGTCTACATGGCGCAACTTATCCGTGTGGATGTGGCGCAGTAGGAAGTGGATGCAGGTGGAAAAAGCGAATCCAGTGTTCAATGCACACGGCGTGTGTGTGAAATGGAATGATGAGCAGAGGATGGTAACCTAACATTGATGCCGGTGATGAGTTGCATTTTGTGGATTCGATAGCCCGCCGTGCGGAGATTTTGTTGCTTTGCTTCTTTCTTGCTTTAATTTCGGACGCAGGGCTTTTTTTTATGTTTCCATGCATTCCAATTTCCTTCCCACTCCAGTTTAGTGCCGAATTCGATTGAATAAGGATGCATTTCTGGTCCACCGAACATCCTGGATGTGTGATCGGTTTTGCCTAGTTTTGGGGGCCCGGCCCAGAGCGTTCTCGTCCGCAACATTCCGAACATGGAAAATAGGTTGATAATGGATTTCTGTGGTGCAGGTGGGTGGGCAGGTGGTTTGTGCCTGTGTTACGCACTCGTGTTCCGGTGCAGCTGAGCTTACTGGACCGCTGCAAATCTCAACGGACGCAACGAACCCGTTATCGCTTGTTAGGCATAGTTTTAATTATTTAACTGTAGTCGACGCGTACGACTGCACTGTTATTTAATCGGTGGAAACTAGTGGGCGTGTTAGAGAAGGGGAGGATGAGTGTGAAGGATAGGGGCTAATCGATGCAGCTGGAGTGCATGTGTAACGATACTAGAAGAAAAGCAAAAGTGCACTGAATTGCAACAAAAAACTTGATTCTGTTTGGAAAGTGTTTATTTCTACTTAAAAAATAAATTGAAAATGAATTTTCACACTGCTCCAAGCCTCCCTCAAGCAAGCAATAGAACAAGCTCAGTAGCAAAGCAACTTAAAATAAGCATCATGAATAAATAATTCTACTCAAAAATGTAATTTGCTCGTCAAAGTCCTCGCAATCACCTGTGGCGTTCAATTTTCCCAAAACAGGCTAATAGTCATATCAAACAAACCAACAAAAAAACCGAACCAAAACTAGCACCCACGGCACAGCAAAAATCTTATCAAAAAATATGAAATCACTCCCACCCCCACCCATCCGATCGGCCCCAAATCACAGCCACAGTGGCGCGTGATATTCCACTTTAATCATATTAAAATTTGAAGTGCCAACAAACCCCGCTGAACTTCCAGCCTGTCACACGCGTGGGCTTTTGTTTGTTTGAAAATTCGATTCCCATACATTAGCCTGGCGGAGCATTCGCAGTGGCATATTGTTCCCGGCAGCACACACACACACACACATCCACCATATCGGTTGACGGAGCGGGATGCGAAAGGCGCGCTGATCGAATCACAATTTCACCTAATTTCAATCTGCCACCACGTCACGTCAGTATGCGTTCGTGCGTGAATCTGCCGCCTGTGCTGCCGTACATGCTGACTTTTCTACGGTGCCACAAACAAACAAACAAAATCAACACCACGCGCGCTACTGTGAGGCGTTGGGATGGTCGTACACAGATCGGAAAGCTTTTTCCACACATACACACACACACTTTTCCTTCTTATTATGCGGTACGAGAGTGATGTCGAAAAAAAGGGATTTGGCTGTCATTTTGCGACGTTGCAAAACATACTGCTTATTGTACTGTTTCTGATCCATTTTTTTTTAGATTGTTGCTACTTCCTCGCTTCATGCGTGAGACATCTTTACGCAAAATAAAGCGCAAAAGCAGCTGCCAAAATCAGTATGTTACAGAAAATTTACACTCCATGGTATGGCACGGTGCGTCGGTATCATACTGACAACAACCGGCGTACCGGATGCGACTTTCCAAGGACGCTACACGTTGAGCTTGGATGTGGTAAGGTGGATGGGTAATGGGGAGGCTCGTGGGTAATCTTTTCCCTTTCGATTCCTTTCGTATGCTGTCACTTCACGTTGTTGTAACGCGAGCCTAATGATGCTAAACGTAAAGACGTTTCGATCGATAGCTGGAATGAGTGAGTTCGGTTTAAAGTATTTTGCAGCTAATTTTGAAGCTCACAGGTTCAGCGATGTCTTGTGTTTGAGAACTGTTAGAAAAAGAATAGAGAAGAGAAAACCTGGCTCATATTAAGCTTAACATATTGTTGTAAAACCTTCAAGAGAAATCATAGAATACTAGTTAAAGAATAAATTAATGATGCTTAAACTATTGCAACTACGTTCTACGTATTCTAAGAAGAATTTTGCATTTATAAACGCTAATTTTCAAGACATAACAGTTCTTATTACTAACATATCAATCTCTAAAAGGCTTTAAAGAGGCTTCGCGGTCTTGGCCTGCTCCTACAATCCTATATACTTCTCAAGGTTGAGCGTCGTCGTGTGCTAATCCAATATTCCGACTGCTCTGTTGGACGCAATGATATCAGTACTTCTTCTAAGTTAGGTCCTGCCACGCCTCTTCTGTCCTTCAAGTTTGCCGTAAAGAACTGGGTCGTCTGGTGCCATTCTCATGACATGATCAGTCCACCAGAGTTTGGCAAGAATAATTCTCTTAACGATGCGATACTGTAAGATCACCGTACTGTTCATAGAGTTCGGCATTGTAGCGACTCTTCCATGGTCCTTCCACACAAACGAGGTCAATAATAATTTTAAGCATCTACCTATCGAATAAGACTAAAAGAGGTTTTACCAGTTTCGGATAGATTGCACGTGTCATAGGTATATGTGAGTACTGAGACTATAACATTTCTATAAAGTCTCAACTACGTCCATCGCGACAGATATTTTGAGTGGAGAAGTTTCCACAGGCTTTAGTATGACCAGTAGCGGATCAAGCGGTGCGGATCCGCTACGGATCACGTCCTTCGGAAAAGCAGCGAAATACAGTTTGTAAGGGGCCTCCTCATTATCAATTACCTGTTGTTTACCTTGAGTATAGGGGCCCCGTTCTACAAAAGTGGCTTAAGTGGTTTGATCCGTCACTGAGTATGACCGAAAGATAGGGTAAATCATGGACTGTCTGTGCATCACCTCCAGATAAATTATTGTTTATAAGTAGGACCGCTGATGGAAATAAAGATCTGACTGCTAAATATTCTTCTGTAGGCTAACATCTCCCAGGAAAGTATCATGCCAGATTTTTAGTCGCCTACAAAATATTATGTAATGCTAACAATCAAAAATCTCTGCTCTAGGTCTGAAGATGTTGAAGATAAAATCAAGAACAAAACGATGGAACTCAGGTCCTCAAGGAATAGATCAAACTTCAGCTCCCTTCGACGACGCCTCTAATACCTCTGGAAATGACCATCGATAAATCCAACACTGTCTTGAAAGGTGACTTATATTGCCAACTTCTTTTCTAAACTTCGCCAAAAATCAATCGGTCTTGATGGAGTCCAACATAGCCAATCCTTTACTAAGATCCTGTATACAGGCAAAACGCGATGAAGAATATCAGAACACTGTTCAACAACAAGTACTGTAAGGCTTCAAGTCTAGACTCACATTGTTTGTAAATCCTAGTAGTGATCACCAAGTCGAACACATCCATCTAAAAGGTATCCTCAAGTAACTCGCAACTATTCCAGTCCTTTTGAAGCTTTAGACCATCGATCTCACAAACCCTATAGAACTCGTTCTACGACATCGGATTCGATTCCGATTGCCATGTACTTAACTCCAACTCTTTCCATCAAACTAATAGTATCAATCATCTCAAAATCGTCGCACTAATAATTCTCTTAAAGCAAATTAATGTCACTTTCAGCTACTGCACTAATGAAACCTCATAATCAGTTTTTACTTAGCTCTGCCTAAATAAACTCCTGTAATCAAGCAAAACGAGCAAGAATTTTATTATTCACTGTAACAAATTTAAGAGAAAAATGTATCTCTATTACACCCTATTTTCCTCATTTCCCTATAAAGTGATCGCTCGAAGTACGTCAAACATTTTTCACCATCGCCTCGGTTGAGACAAATTATGCTCAAATAACTTATGTTGTTCCAGTGAAATATTCACCCTCGGAAAGTTACCGCCCAAAACGAGTCCATGTAGCGTGTTTGTAGCTACAAAAACCGGCAGCAAGCGAAAAAAAAACAACACCATCCACAGCTACAATTTTCTACGATACCTGGCTTCTCAGGAAAAAGTTCCAAATATTTCTTTAGCTTTCTTGCAAGAACTGCGCGGTAGTGGGAGTGCGATTTGGTTTTTTTGTTCGCTGTTTCTTCTTTTTTTTTGAGAGCAAACGAACGAAACCAAATCGAGCAAAGCACACAGAGACAAGATAAACAACGAAACTTTGCCCGTGCTTACAACACGGTACAGCGATTCTTAGCCAAAGAAATTTATCAAAATATCCTTCACCCGCGGTTTCGCACTGGGTTCGTCGGGCGGTCGGGTTTTGGCACTGCGAGCTGCAATATCATTCGCACTGGGATTGTATTTCAATTTGCACCAGTCACAAGCACCGGTTCGGATGTTTTGCTGCTCTGCCCGGCAAACTGTGCCTGTGCTTGAGCAAGGATAAAAGGAAAACAACAACGAGCTGGCTTAAAACACCCACCCGCGGTGGGGTCCCAATCGCGTGGCAATTTCACCATTTCACCGCAACCGGCGGTGTAAAAGACAAAGCCGACGGACGGAGAAACCTTAAAGCGAGTGTAAAGGTACGGTTAAAATCGTTTGAATATTTAAAAAGCATTACAACTTTTTCCTTTCACAAAACGTTCGCTCGATTCGATCGTTTGAAGTGTGTGTGTGTGTGTGTGCTTTATTCTTGCTCCCAGTTTAGACCAGATCTTTCAAGCTCGCAAGAACTGTTGGTGGTGGGTTTTTTCCCGAACAAACCGAACGGTATTGTTGTTCACGGGTTTGCCAGCCCACCAAACCCAACAAACACCTGCCAGCTCGAAATTCGAAACAAACGAAGACATAAAACGAACATTCGACAGATAAAACGAGAACACGGCGAGAAGACACCGCACTGTTTTGCGCTTTTCCGAGCACCAAAACAACAACAGCAAAGAAATTCTTGTTTTTAGTCCTACTTTTACACTGCTTGTCCCTGCTGCGAATCGGATCGCCCACCACCCCATCGGATATCTAACGTCCTGGGAGAGAAAGGGAGAGAATAGGACTGTGGATGAAGCCTACCACCGGCTTAGAAATTGCTCTACACGTGATTACCATAATATTAGAAAATGTTCCGCGTGCTTCGACTTAGCTAGCGCGTACATTGCAAAATTGTTACCGACACGCCAGGAAAAGCCGTCATCAAACAAGCGAGAGCGTTTTTTTTTTTGTTTTGTTGTCCCTCACCAGCTCACCTCAGATGGGGGCGCCTTAGCCGGGCGCTATAATGCGCTCTGAAGTGTTATTAAAGTCGAATTAAAACATCTCACCTGTAGCGGCGTTACGTACCACGCGAAACGTAAGAGATTTGATTTCTTTTATTTTCTTTACAATTTGTTTTTTTTTTTTGCAAACAACACCAAAACAAAAATGCCTAAACTTTCGACTCCTCTCTATCCGTACAGCGCAAAAGGAACAGTTTTGACGCGAGCTGGTCGGTGTATAAACTGCGGCGCTACATGATATACTTTTTTGTCTGCTTTATCCTTGCGCAAGGGAACAAAAAAAAAACAACCATGGCCACCATAAATGAAGTGATGAGTGAGGATCGGCACCAAATCGGTAAACGGTTTGGGCGAAAACTTTGTTTCCAACAGAAGGGGCGGCCCGCCCTAACACCATTATCGGATAATTTATTCATAAATGGCGCAGCTTTATGCACTGCTTTTCGTGTCGGGATCAGTGGATTCTGGTGGCCCCACCAGGGTCTTGATTGAGTTTGATTGAGGGAGAAAACCGCACCAACAACGCACACACTATTTATTTCTCATTTGTCCACAATTAATCACTTACTGTGTTGTGTGTGTGCTGCCGTATGGGACATGCGACGATTATTTATCCTTTTTTTCAGCTTGTGTCGGTGTAATGTGGGACGGATATACGAACACACGCTCAATTTTACTCTCATTTAAAGTCATGTAAAATGGTTCCCATTACATTTTTTTCGGAACCGCATTCAATCACAAAATATGCTTTCAAACTTTAATTTATAAAAAAGTATTCGTAAAAAAGCATAAATGCAAAGACTCTACGTACTCCATTATCCATTATAAGAATAGACCGTGTTACAAACCTCACATACAGTGAGAAGAATATGTATCGACACATTTCCAGTCTACATCATGAAGGAAAAATCGAAATGTCCTTGAAGTCTTGGTTGCTTGGGGCATAAGGAGGTCCTGCGTTCATTTGAATAATGTCTAGACACGCATCTACTGCGTACAGGACAGATAGTCTTTAACCTATATGGCTGAGCCCTCGGATACCACGGTATAGATCATCTTGTTTAAGGTGACTTGACCCACCTTATGGGACTAGCCTTCAGGATATTGGAGCTATTCGCGATCTACTGAGTGTCCTGATGCTGCCAACCTTTGCAGTACTTTTAAGTTTTTCTGAGTATCCTTGAAGTGACTTTGAGTATTCTCCAAGGGTCTTTAGAGCCTTACTTCTTCGCGATCTCAGAGATCGGAGATCAGAGCATTGGAGGAGCTACGGAATAATAGTTTGTGACTTCATTTCTCCCTGAAATTTTGCAAGTTTATATGATAGTTTAAGCGTCTAGTTTGTGGCAAAGGTATGTCACTTGTCAAACGTTTTTCTGAAAAGTTTAGCTTTTTTGGATAAGCTGGTTTAATGTTACTTGAATAAATAATAGAAACTGACGAAAAATTTTAGTTTTTTTTAAGTTTATATTTGTTAAGTTTAAGTTTTAGTTAAGCAGTTCGCAATATCACAGATGTAAATAAAAACTTCCCTCAAAATTATTCTTACAAAACTTGAACAATACATTCAGCTATCGTGCTAGTACCCAGCAAAATATTCAGAAACGCCTACACCTATCAATGTATGTACCCCTATAAATACTGCAATCACTGTAGTTGGGCACTTAATTGGTTGAACGCACGCTAAATTCTCCAACCAACAGAAACATTGAATAACTGTTTTCCCATAATTACGGGGCTAAAGCTTTCCACCACTGGTCAATCACATTTATGCGCGCGAAACAAAAATAGACACAGGATAAACACTAAAGCACCGCAATCTATTTGTCAATCACACAACAACAAAAGAAACGGCAAAAAAATCCGCATCGTTTGTTTAAATAGAAATTTACATAAAATAATTGGTTATTGAAATTTATGAGATTCCTATCCGGTGCCGATACCCACCAACACCCTTCGTCAAAGTACCCTAAACACTCGCAACTAAAATAATGTTGTGCAAAAGCAAATGTACAAAACTTGCATACAAACAGGCGCTGCCAAAGTGATCGATACATATTTAAATAAAAACGAGCGTTGTTCAACAATCAACCCACCTGACCGTTGCTCAATTAGAACAAAGGCAGTGTTGGTGATGGTGTTGAAAATAAAAATAAGGGAAAGTTTTACGCACACATATAAAAAAGTGGTTTAAAAAAATACAGCAACATAAATACACCACCGCCAGCAGGCGAAAAAGGGAACGCATCCCCAGACTGAAAGCTTTTGCGGAGGATTAAGCAGAACCCGAGACAGGCAACAGCGGGAGGGCAAGGGAAAGGGGGGGGGAGGGAGAGATTGATGAAAAAGTAATTGAAAACCATTTGGAATGAAATTTAGCATGAAATTGATCTTACGGTTCGGAATTCGCAAAACGATTTAATCCTGTTTCTCTGTACCATTTTCTTCCATTTTCCTGCCATTGCTAACCACAAACCCAGAATGCCGTTCGTGTGTTGTGCATTTAAAGTGATGAAAAACATATAAATTTTCTATTTATTTATCCTTTTTTTAATCGTGCACAACAAACAGCTACAACTATTGCTCGCCACGTTTCTGACCTCGCCGCTTCAGCCTCGCATGATCTTTCTCTTTTTGTGGAGCAAAAACTTTACTCATCAACTACATGCCCGTACACGGGAAATAGTTGGCTGGTTGAAGTTTCGCCTCTTCTGCAAGAATAACGCTTCTCGCACATCTTCTCCCATCGGTGGAACTGTTTGCGGCCCATGTCAAACGGAAGTTTAACCCCAAGTTTCGCATGAACACCGGGAAGCGCGGCTTCATGTTGGCCCAAACGAGTACCATGTCGTACATAATTCGCTCGAAAAATGGATCATCCCGGGTACCGTGCGCGGAAAACCCCTTTTTACACCGGAAGCTTGATCCCGGGGACTATGGCTACGGCTGCTGCTGCTGCTGCTGCTGCTGTTGTTCAAGAAAAACAATACCAGATACCTGCTCGACACGCCGTCATACATAACTTAGATCATGTATTTTTCATATTTCAAATAGATTTCTCCCATCAACCCCGGAACACACAGGAAGCTCTAGGAACAACGCCAGGCGGGGTAAAAGAGACGCGTTGCCGAGAAAGGGCCGGAAAAAGTTTTATCCACTATTCCTTCATCATATGTGCCCTTGATGATGCATAATTTTCGTTCCCAGAACCGTAAGGCAGCCGGAAGAACGGCAGCATCCGTGTGCCGAAACGACACCAGAATTCTAAAACTGTTGCCACTAGCCGGGACGAAGCCGACCCAGACCGTGCGGAGTGTCTGCAGGTGTAGCCCCATTATTGTAGCTTCCTTGTGTGCGAAGGGCCACGAGAGGTTGCAAAAATATGCTCTACAAGAATCGCCTGTCAAGCGGCGATATAGTTGCCTACCTATCCGGCCAATGTGCCAACCACCGCTGGGAGTGCTCAGCCGACAGTTTCCTTTTCGTCGGGCGGCACATCCTTACACCAGCCACAGCCAGCGACGCCCACTACCTGCTGATGCTTGGGCACAGTGGCAACAACGCGTCACGTACTTCACGTAAGATAAATTACGACGGCCCCTGCGAGAAAGCGCTCGTACGGCAGCACAGGATAAAGTTTACTTGTTATTAAATAATTTCAAGGAATTTTCATTGAAAGCATGCATCCGCAGCAGCAGCAGCAGCAGCAACAACAGTATCCTGGGGTACTACCACCTTCACGTTTCGAGCACGCCACAGTGCGGGCTTCCTTCTGCCCGGTGCTTCAGATGCTTAAAGTTATCTTCGGCACTTCAAACTCCGGAACCGGTGGTTCGGTGGTGCAATGAGCCGAAACGAAACAGGTGGCAACAAAAGCCGGCTACCGGTAAAGTGTAGCAACACGAGAGAAGTTTTATGTGTGGATCTGCACCGGGAAGAAGCGAAACAATAGACCAATAAGTTTACAACTCCTTCTGGCCCTACGCAAGTACGTGCGGATCGGGCGCTCGGTGCAGAACTATTTCATCATTCAGCCCGGCACAAAAGCAGTTGGATGGATTCCACTGAAATACGGGCATCCCCTGCCAGACAGTGAATCGTTGGCCAGTTTTAACGTGCATATTAAAGTGCATTCAACAGTGTAGCAGCAGCAGCAGCAGCAGGATAATGGTGATGGTGTTTCTTTTTTGCATTCACTCTCGCCAAGAAATGGTTTATTAATGTTGGATACATTCCTGAGAAGCTGGTGCATGGTGCAACGGTTTTATATCACCACACTATTGCTTGACTCGTTCAACAAGGAGTTATATAAATTCCAGTAATGTACAGGACACAGTTACATCTAAAAGGAATTACTTTATGCGGCAACTGTAACTGTAAGTATGTTAGGGAATTGAATTAAATTACTTTCATCAGCCCCTTTCTGCAGCGTAAATGCAAATTGAGATTAAATTATGATTAAAATCAATTTTCCCTTAAAACCTTACCACCTCCAGCTTGGTGCGTGCCTGTCTGTGGTTCTTAACGATCACCTGTTTATCATCACTGTTCATTAATATTAATTGCTTCCAATAAATGAGCATACGTCGTACCGCACTCGATGTCACTTCAGCACGCAGGGTTGCGAGGCGTTGTGTCGTTAAGGGTTAATTTGATAATGTTTTGATTTAATTTTAAAAGATTAATTGGAAGAAAGTAATGAGCTTTATCTCGGCTGGAACAATATACAACTTCATACAATAAAACTATAATGCCTTTAGAGAACGCAGATAGTGTAAGTTGATTGCTGGTTCTTTGTTGGCACCATGTATAATTATTTTGGGACACTATTTAACATTATAATTTTGTTTGTTAGCTATTAGTTATTGTTAAAATAACGAATTAAGAGACCTAGAGGTTATAATAGGGCTTTACAAACAAAACATAGATTAAATTAAATAAGATATGTCTTAAATCTTTGTTTAACTAATTAATAGTCAGTTAACATACCCTTGAAATGCTATTTTAAGCTAAGAAGTTGTATGAATATAAAACATCCCTAGTCCCAATCAATTGACACCAACAACAAATAGAAAAATGGCCTATATTGGCAAGAAAATATGTACTGCTGCAAGACAAGAATCTTGAGAAACTCTTCAAGATCGTCTTGATTAAACCATAACACTTTATTGAACACATCTGTAGCTGTATTCGTAATTGATTTTTAATGTTGAACGCCAAAACCAGTTACACATCTTCATCCTGACAGATCCTTCTCGGCTAGAAATGTGAAATGAGTAATTCCTTTCGCAAAGTTAACCATCTCAATTTAGTGCATCCGAACGCAAATGGGGTAGAAAATTGAAGCATGACAGCATTACTTACATATAACGGTGAGCCGAGCATTGGCACGGATGGCTGAGTTGAATTTGGCCGGTCCGACTTGGCACTGGTATTCTGCATCGTCCTCGATCGATGCGTTCGATATTCGCAGATTGTAGATGCCGAGATTCTTATCGGCCAGCACCGAGTACCGCGGGTACCCCGGTATGGTGTGGGAAAATCCTGCACGAAAATGAAAACAGAATCGAATGGAAAGTGGGAGATAGTAAAGTACATCGACAGCGCTAGTGAAAACGGTAGCATCAGCATAAGCTAAAGCCGCCAGTAGGTTACAGCTCGATGGAAGCTGTGGAAAAAGACTCTACCGCAGAGTACCACTCGCATACTGTACTTACCCAGCGCAAAGCCATCCTTTGTCCACTGTACGGCACCGACTAGATTGTAGATCTCGCACCGGAGCAGTGCCTCCGTGCCTTCCAGCACCTGCAGATCCCTCGGCACCATGCGGAACTTCTGCTGAGCGTTGCACAGCAGCATCGGGATTACTGCAAAAAGAGACAATCACAGCAAAATGGTTACAGTTACAATTATCTGGCACAGGATTAGATAAGGATTTCGCCACAATCACACAAACACACATCACAGGAAGGAAGAACATCACAATGCACACAATGCATGCCGACCGAAGGAATCTTCTTGTACTAGCTGTGGCGTCTTGTAAACATAAAAGCTACTTCAAACATAACTCGAATATGCAATATGCATAAGAGTAGGATTAAGAGCAATTATTTAAGCATTGTCCTGTGAAGCATTTGCCATTCACAATGCACAATGCCGAGATTTGCGTTTGTTACATTGAATCAAAAGGATCATATCGGGACACGGTACGGGCAGGTTTGCTAGAATTGACTACACATTGATTTCTTGCCGTCGATTGAAGAAAAGGATGGCAAATGTACCCCTAATTGAATAATCAAATCAGTTCACGCAATCTGGGTCAGTCGGCAATAAATCAATGTAATGCACACCACTTTCCCCAGGAGCTTAGCCAAAAAGGGGAGGGAAAAAAGCACAACTGCGGCTCAACTTTATTGACACAGTGTGTGTGTTTGTCTTACTGTAAAGTATCACACGTCAATCAATGCCACACTACAAGCGACAGGTTTCATACTCCAACCGCAATTAAAACGCTGAATTAACAGTAAAAACTAACCGGATAATACTGATAAAGTGTAGACTCAAACAAGTATCTGAAAGACTTCACAGGTTTACACACTTAGTAACGCTATTTTCGATCTTCTCCTGGACAACTTGGTCATGCAAACAGCGAAATCATATATCCTCCAAAATACATACATCCTCTAAAAAGCGAAAAGGTAAAGCTCAACTTAATATTCCCACAATAAAACAAGACATTAAGGATTATTTCCAGTTTTTTAACCGCTAGTGCTCCCTCTGTTGTGCTTGTTTTTCGCCAGCTTATTCCCCACGATATTGGTACAACGAACCGATGGGAACCATTTTCATTAACACACACGCTCGTCCCTCTCACAACCAGAAACCATATTGACCGTGTCCTGCCACCAGTGTCCAGGATACACAGACGCACAATGTAATCGCACCTGGCTGCGTACTTCATCCTGTGAACTTGCTGTTACTGACATGTTGTTTCAGGCTTCCAATCACATCCCGTTACTGTGTTGTTAAAAAAACACACTCACATTCACTTCCATCGTGCGATAACGAATGCCGTGACCCGTTCCCACTGGTCCCACCTTCCCACAACAACAGGAACAAACCTCTTTTCTTCCGTTTGATTTACATTGTACATACAAACTAACCAGAACCACCCTTGTTACCTACACGTGGTGCGATCTGCCCGCAATCGGTGGGTCAAGTTTGTTGGAGAAGCATGGAGTGGGTCTCTGCTGTAAATTATTTCACTCACCAAAAACAACTGACCAAAACATCGTTCCCCATCAGTTTCACACAGCATCCACAGCGCATATCGGAATCAAAAGTTGCGTTTTCTGGGTGTGTGTGTAAGCGTGTTTTTTGTTATTTAAACTTCGCTACCCTGGTTCCCTGAATCCTACCAACCAGCACACACACACAACGGTGCGGTTCGGTGCCTCATTATCTTTTCAGTCACTTCGCGTAACCGTGCACCGGAAGTTATAATTCAGCAGCAGCTTGACCGTCGTCACACGTCGTCGTACTCAGCTGCGTATCCGTTGCGTTTTGCGCTGGTTCCACTGTATGTGTGCTCGCCTCCCCTATTACCCGTTTGTCCTCAAATTGACCAGTTGCCAAAGTGCGTATCTTGGAGAATCTTCAATGTACAAGCGGAGCACAAGACAACAACAACAAAAACCCCAAATGTAGGAAAGAGCAAACGAGAGCTGTTTCGTAAAACTCATCTTCACGGATCTGCCACGAGTCGGGGCACCGGACTTGCCTGCCGGTGATATCAATTAATGAATGACGACGATTTCATCTTCGCATTATGTCTGTGTCGTTCTCGTTTAACATCCGGTTTTTGGCAACCGTCAACCGGAAACCGGTTTCAACCTGAAGCACTAGAACGTGCTCGTGTTCCCTAAATGCCCACAAACTGTGTGTTGCTCCGCACATTCGGGAATGGGGTTTGGTTAATTGTATGCCGGTTTTTTCATCCCTAACTTCTGTCAAAGTGTGTAACTTTGGAAAGTTTCTTCAATTCTGCGACTCCTCGGGGTGACCATTGCCTGAGGTTAGATCCTCAAATAGACTATAATATATGACGATTAATTATATGGTGCAGATAAATGGGGACTGGGCTTGAAAAATCATTTAAATTATTTTAATATCCCTGCTTGATGCGACAAGATAAGAAATTAAACTTAAGTAGCACTTCACATCCCATAAGCAGCTCTGATAAAATTATCCGAACATAAACTTTCTGTTTAATCGTTACTTCTGGGAATGGTTGTTTATATTTGAAAATGTTATTAGTGCAATATTGCATACATTTAAGCGTTATTATATTGTTGTAAGAACTATAGAATGAAACACATTTCATGTAATCCCGCTTAAGAATCCAAATCACTCTGCCTGTAAGCATTGTCTGGCTGCATCTAAATACACTCCAGTGACAACAACAGGTACATTAAATAAGCATAGACGACAGATTTAGAGCTGCAGATATCCTCCAACAGTACTCATTCGCATCGCAACACTACTACACCCGGAAGGAGTTTGCTGTAAAGCTCTGTGTAACGCAAAATAAACTCTACATTAAAATGACATGAGCACAGAAAAACAAACTATACTTCAACACTCATCGCCTGAAGGGTACGTGTATCTCACATACCGACCGAGCTACCTGACTGGAATGGCTGGAACAAGCATTCTAATCCATTGCGTCCCGTGTGCAGCACCACATGAACCTTTGGCACAAGAACAATGTTATCAGCGTTCTCCCGTGTGCAGTGTGCGTTCCCTCCAACACTCTTTCCCCCCTTCCCATCGAGATAAATCGTATTATCCCCCAGAGCAATGCACATGCACAACGTACACTGCACACGGAAGGTCAGGTCACATCTCCCAGCGGCCGAGACCGTCCGACCAACAGTGGGAAAGTAATCAGAATAAAATGTCGGAACAGTACACATTCCGCCAGAGCCGTACTCTCACCACCATTGGCCCACTGCGTCCGCTTTACCCGCTAATGAAACCGTAATAAGTGGAAATGTGCAAAGACATTAGGCCCGAAGGTGTATACAAGTACGGTGTGCATCCCCACATACACATCCTGTGGTTCGGTGTGGTGCCGCATCCACCGGTACCTGCTCGTTATCATTGTTCCCCTTTTCGGTTTCCCCGTATCAAACCATTTCCCATCCCATCATCATTGACGCTCCGGACAAGTGGAGTAAATGATATTCCGGTGTGCACCAAAAAAACAAACAGGCGAAATAAAATCAAACCCCGATGAGTGGGGCGCTGGTAATGCGAAAATAAAAACAACAGGCGAATGCAACAACAACAACAACAAAAAACAACCCCCGTGTGGGGTTCCGTTTCCCGATGTACGGGCATCGTGTCGCCTGGGTATTAATTTTTATGACCCAACACATTCCGCCTGCCCGCTCCGGTCCGGATCCGGTTTTGATTCCCATGACCGATTCCGTATGTGGTCGGTAATTTAATCATGCAACTTTTCATATGCAAGGCTCGGGGGGGTGGAGACTCAGGACATGTGGGACAGGGGTGATTTTTTGTGGTTTTTGATTTTTTTGGAAGGTATTTTGAAGGAAGAAGTGCTTCGTGGCTGTGAAGTTCGGCACTTTTTCCCACAGCTTTGAACCGGTGAGATCCTTCAAGAACAAGAAATTCTAGGTACGGCTGATAACATCAGCTAGATAGTACTATCTTTATGACTTGTGGCGAAAAAATACTAATACTGCTAGTGGTAACTGCCACAATCCTGTTTAAAATCCCGGTTAATTTCCTTTCTGATGTCCTTAAAAGCTTCGCGTTATCTTACTTTCAAAATCAACCCGTTTTACAGTTTGCCCTTTTCTGCAAATGAAGTCATTCTTTCCCCATGAATGAACGTAAAATGTAACGGCTCCAGTGAAGGGAGTTGTTCCGATTCCAGAAGTCACTAGCTACGATAAACAACAGTAACCAATAACTAGCAATGAAATATGAAGAAAAGGAAAGCAAATTATAATACAAAAGCCAGTGCGGGGAAAAGCATGACCACAAATCGAACAAAACCGCGAAATGAAAACGCACCGCTGGTACGTAATCATCGGACGCCAGCAAAACTGGTCCACAAGCAGGAGATAATTATGTTTGCCAAAGGACGTACCACACCGGAGGCGGTGCGAGCGTAACGGACAAACGTCACCCTGCGGAAGCTGTGAAATACAAAGCTCAAAGGAAACAGGTGAAGACATCCAGGACACACGGGAAGAAGAAGTGTTCGCGATGCGTTACGGAAGGAATCCTCACAAAGCAAGTGTAATCAGCAATGGCAGCAACCGTTTCCCACGGCGATAAACTTCGAACGCGTATGACGATGCGGGATGCGCGAAAACAGGGGGCAAACGCACAAGTGCACGTTACATTCTGGTTTGACAGTTTGCAAATCGATGACCATCGATGGGAAGACGGAAGCGAGAGAGCGAGCGAGAGTGCGCACTTTTTTATGCTTCCCCACAGGTAGCCTGAGAAAGTTTCCAATTTTCCACACCGCCCCCCCCC
>KZ062401.1:20000-49579 GCA_002091835.1 Anopheles maculatus
CCCCCCCTCCCGGTTCATCTTATCGGACCGGATGACCAACGCCTTGCGCAAAATGTAAGCGATAATGATAGGCTTTTGCGCGGTTCGGACGGAACCCGACGAGGAAACCGAGACATACGCGATGAACTGGAGCATCAGGATGGACTTTCCCGGCGGTTTGGACGACGGAAAAAAACAGGAAAACAAAAATGAATCTGTTCCCATCAGCATATTATGCGTACGAGTCGTTGATGATGAAGGGTCTTTTCGGGACCAATTTAAATGTGAACAGCTTCGTGGGAAGGTTCAATCAAAGCGCTTGTATGAAACAATAATTAACGAATGTTTGATAAAACCAAAGACTTGGCGATAATTATTATCAGCGTTCAAGCAGAGCGTACATCATAAAAAAATTAGGCAAAACTGTTACAATATTGTATTATCATGAGAGAGTGCAAAAGTCCAGACGAGGATCTAATATTGATAGTTTACAGAGTTGAGAATAAGTATGAGCTAATGTAAACATATGGAAATTAAAGACTTATATCCTTTCAAGCTTCTGGTAAGCTATATTAGAATCTTTTTCATTCGTTACACCATGTTCTTTGGCTCTAGAAGCTTGTAAGACCACACCACCTGCCACTAAAACTGTGGTCTATGATGATCTAAGCGAGATTTTTGTAGATTTTTGCCAATTATTCTAAACCAAGATGTCCAAAGATGTTAATTAGAACAGAAGGCATTATGTACGCTCATTTCCAAGAAGACAAGCCCATTGTTTACGCCAAATTAATAAAATGTTTTGTCTTCCATAAGAAAAGATACAACAGCAAGAGGATAGCTTTAATTTTATCAAAAAGATAAGGATGTTGCCTATAAGATTGAAAAAACCTTATGTGAACTGAAAGAGCTCTGCTATCAAACCTATTAATTGGCGTGTACTTTAATAGGTTTTAGATTTAAAGCATGAAGTTCAAGTAACCATTTTGTAGTCTACAACATAGTAAGATTCTAATTTAAAACGCATTGATTCCAATTACATTCTACAACAGCCATAATTTTTTAAACTGTCACTGATTGCTGATAATACATCTGTCTTCTATATCCCAATACACTCCGCTTAAAACCACAACGCACAAACACGAATAGGTGATGATTTTAATGTTTTGTCCAACTTTACGATTTCCCTACCAACAGCACATTGCAGCATTTCATTGCCGGGCCATAAATTACGGATTAAAACGTGCAAGCTGCCCCAAATGCCTTTAAACCCTTCCCCACAAACTTTGCCGAAGTTCATTTGCCTCCATCGATACTACGAATTTGCTTTTAATCAAACAAGGCATAAATTTATGAGTTCGGTGATCGTTTCTCACGAAACTGGTTCACCGATCAACAAAAGCGAACCGAAGCTCGGTAAATTTCACACTTTTCGTCCAATCATCATTAGAATCCCCGAACATCTTCGACCAAATGTGCGCTCGCTTTTCGACGATACACAGTTCAGTTCGGCCCAGGAAAACGTTACCCCGGGTAAAGCGGTGCGGTATCGTTCTTCATTAACGCGTCCACCAGCCATTCCTGGTGCCTCCTGCTGTGTGGTAGCAGGCATTGGTTGTGGTGTGTCTCATTAGCACGGAGCAAGACGCTGGACAAACACACGCTCGGTCTGAATCGGGCTGAGCTAGATCATTAAGGAAGCGTTGAATGGTATAAACTGGTACTAAAACCTCAGCGCACACATATCCCTTCCGGAGTCTAGGCCGCCCGGTCATAAAGTCTCGCGAGTTCCGAAAGCTACATGTTCGGGATCGGTGATATAGTGTATTAATTTGCTGCACTTGTTCTCGTTCGACACACTCACACCGATTCCTGTGCCCCTAATGGTCTAGCTTCGGACGAACAAATCTCTAAACAGCTATAAAACTAATTTTTTCCAGCTTCACGTAAAAAAAACCAACCCCCGATCACTACAAGTCGTATCGTTAATTGGAAGCTTCTAATTGATTTGATTTTATGGGCTGTAAAAGCTACCTCGGGTTCTGTTTTGTGTGCCTGTAACGGACAGGTGATGTGGATCTCGATTGTACTTGCACTGCTGATTTTAACTGTTTCAATGGCGAAGAACCTCAATAGCGCAAAAAAACGGGAGACATATCTCACTGTTTACTATAGATCTTAAATCATTTCCAAAAATGGGAATTACTGTTGCACCATCAACTAATGTTTTAATCAAGCACAGCTTACCAATAATCGTGCTGACCGGGTAGAAAATCTTCCTAATGCCAGCCGAGTGGATTAATAGCTTGTATTTCAACTGTAACTGTGTACTATTAACCATCCACAGAAGGTACGGAATAGCAACCGGACCTACCTACACCTACGAAAATAATGGGGTAGAGAGTACCAACACGCACACACGCCGAATGCAGCGGTCCACTCATCCCACTCAATATATTCATATGACGCCATCAGGCGCACGCATAACGGACGCTGATTTATGCTCGACACCGGCTCGTGACCATGATCACCCAATACAAACCCAGGTAAGCCGAGAAGACGCGACCAGTGCGTGGTCGTGGTTCAAAACGGTGCTAGAGCCTGTACGATAGATGGCCGAGTGTCAATCGAACTAACGATCGTAAATAGTGGAAGGTTTGGTAAGCTGTTTTTTCAACTCTCTCCCTATCCATACTCCGTACTCCAAAATCCAGGGCCACAGGTAGGGTCTGCCCGTGCTGCTGGACGTGTAAGTTGACGTTGCGTTGGCAGCAAATGCCACTTAAATACAGGATGTCGTAAGGTGCAAACTATTGCTTCATTTGCTATTTTATATACCTCCTGAAAGTGTCTTAGTAATACATTACCTATAAATTTGTTTATAATATTTTGAAAAACTTGAATACAGAAGTTGAATGTTTTTAAAAGAAGTTCCCAAGATGATTGATGCACGAAGCACCCATACGAAAGACACAGCGAAAAGAAACAAGATTAAGCAAGATTGATGCTACACTCGACGATGCTACAAATCCAATAACGTAGAAAGCGAGAATCAATCAAACACGATAAAGACATCAGGTATTGAGCCACAGTCTATCTGTCTGTGGCCGTGTGTTTGCGTGTGTGTCGAATGTATTTTATGTGTTTCTTTTATCATGAAGCGCAACGCACCCGCGTGAAGCCCAATCAACAACCCCAGAACAGTTCAATGGGAAAAATCGAAAAACCGAGCAACCGCGCAAGCCACACAGACATCTCCAGAACGAATGCACAAAAGGTAGCGGCCGCAAGAAAAATGATTCAACCTCGGCAAGCCGGAGTGCAGCGATTATTAATTTCCGGTCCAGCTACACCATCGATCCGGCGATTTCGATCCTTTCGGAAGGGCGCCCTAAATCCCACCGATCGCCTGCACCGGTAGGGTTTCCTGCGAAAGAGTTCCACCCGCCCGGTCACCTTTTTCGGGCACAGTTGAGTGGGTTTCAAATTTATATCGTTCGATTGGTGTGTGCGCCCCATACGTCGACCATGCTTACCGAACTGGAACTGAGAGCACTGGTAGACCAGCCACACGGTCAGCCATGTTTTTTTTTTGTTTCGTTCCCAGGACGGTTACAGTGCACTGACCATCGGTCGGGCATCCAACCAACTGCAGCGTGAGTATGGTGTGACAAACGCCTGGCAGGAATAGCGACTGGGAGAGTAACTCCGTCCGTTGCGGTCACTGGAACTCAGTGCTCCAGTTTTGGGGGCCACACCAGCGTCAAAAACCACAATCACGACCACCTTCCATCAGCGCTTTCCCAGCGCTCGCGGAGAACGATGGAGCGCTACGATCGGGAAGTAAATATAAATCTTCATAAATTTGTCAAGATGAGCACCCACGGCATGGCCCACGAATCTTGGGGGTGAGCGGGGGGGTGCCTGGTGCCGGGAACTGTGGTCGTAAATCAAGCCAGCAATCAACTCATAAATTATTTCGCATCTGCCTAGACATAGAAACAATAGATGGGGGGCCTGTGTGTCTTCCGAAGGGCAAGTGGGTACGTTCAGCATATCGGTAGATTTTGACACCCTCAGCCTTTTGTCATCCTACGGTGGTTGCGATCGTCCTGTGCGATGAGAACCAGCGGGAACTCCGTACCAAGGGAATGCGCGGGCTCGAGAAGCAAGTGGCTCATTTATTGTTCCACTTCTGCAAAGCCCTCGGCTGTACACGGTTTCTGTACCAATGTGCCGTAGCAAAAGACAATGTGTATATGTGTGCGAAGACACACACGCACACGTCGAAGGGGAACTGGTTCCGTTTCCTTCCCACCATATAAGGGAAACCAGTTCCGAGAGTGTCATATTTTTTTCTCCTCTGAACTGTCGAGTAAGAAGCTTTACAAGAGCTCTCCAACCTACCACGATCGTTCACGTCCAACATCTCCCACTCACCAAACAGCGCGTAGTGATTTTCATTCATAAGTCCAGTGTGCCCCCCGGGCAGTAACCAGCCTGGCAGGAGGTTAAATAAGAAAGAGAAACGTGTCACCTCTCGGACCCTCAACACACCCTCACCAAAACACGGGCCAGTTCAGCATCCGAAAAGGTAACGCAGGTTTACTGTGCGAGAAGAGCAGAAACTGAACGACAACCAAAACAGGTCCCACAGATGACAGCCCTCTGTGACGACTCGCTCAAGTCGAACGACGTATGGCTGCGAAATGGCCAGCGAAACCGAAAACCTGCTCCAGTCTCTCCTCAAGAAAGCTCGGTTATTTTGAATAAATACTCACACACAGCCCCACATACTATATGCACCAGTGGAAGACTTCAAAACTTTAAACCCCCAACATCTCAGGTCTCGTGGCGAACGAGAAAAAGAAATCTGTTTCATGCTGCTTCTTCTGTATGTCCTCTTGCTTCGCTCTTTCCCCTTTTTGCGTAATATAAAACGAGTTATCTTGTTCTGCAACTTCAACTTCAGCACCAGCCTCTACATCCTCTTGACTCATGGGCGAGTCCCGCCGATGGTGGACATGGCCTGATTCTGCCATATCTCTTGCGCGTGGTCTTTGCGCCTATTCCACTGTGGCCGTTCGCTATCATTCCCATCGCCATTGGGGAGTTTATTATTGGTCCTCGGCAGAGGGAGCAAGCTGGGACGGGGAGATGCCTTTTTTTTGCTCACTCGCTCCCATGTACATGTGGACGCCTAGCGTCATCATGTAGGGCTCCTGAAGCTATCTCCCGAAAGATGATGATGAAGCCTTAAAAGCCACCTTCTCCGGTCGGCCGCTGGGAAACGGTGCGGTCCGAAGAGGAGACTTCCGTTCAGCCGTAGCGCTTCCATGCCCGGCAGCGACACCCCGGATACCCCTTCCATGCACCAAGCACCCTACTCCTCTTGCTCCTCCTCGTGCAACAAAACCACAGAGAGAAAGAAAAAAAAACAACAAGAGCCAGAGGTTTGTGCGCTCAGGTGTGTTATTACATTGTACACCCTTCGGTTTTTCTCGTCGATTCTCTTTTGCCCTTCGATTCTAACGTCATTAATCGGTTGATCTTGAACTCGACTCTGCCAGCGTTTGCCGGCGCTCCAGATCAGGTTGCTCCGGTACGGGTTGTGATGAGCGGAGGCAACGTGCATCCACACTCTCACACACTCCGCTGGAAACCTCGCGCACCTTACGGCTGATTGGTTTACTTCATATCTCCTCGATTTCCTTTTCGTTCCACCTTTTTTCCTTTTTTTTTGTCTGTTTGGAGTTTTGTTTTGTCCTCTTCGATATCCCACATCCTTCCTTGCATCTCTCATGCCTAACTCCCTGTCTCTCTTCCCCTTTTGCTTCCATTCAATTTCTGTATTTTATTTTCGACGTTTAGAATTTGAAAAAAATGAGCCCGTGGATGCTGCCTCATGGTACGAAGCGTGGCATCTAGCCATCGACGTCCACGCGAATCGTTCGCGACGCGCCTTTAGCCCGAACGAATCGCATCGCACGGCACACGCGCGTACACCTCAAGATACAGGTTTTGGACAGTGTGGCCACACGACCAGCAACCGCACCAAAGATGCCCCGCGGGCCGATTCGGTTTCTGTTTTCTTTGCTTGCTCGCTCGTTTGTTGCTTTTGTTTCGTACGCGATGCTCTTATGCGTGGCATATCTTCTGAAATTGGCGTACGGAATTCAATCAGCTTAGCCTCTTTCAGTGAGTTGTCAGGATGTCGTCCACCGGAAACGTTGACATGCCAGTGCCACACGCCCGTGTGGTCGGGCAAGATATTGAGTTATGATTTCTGTTAAAGAAGCAGTTTTTTTAAGGGGAATAGACATCAGGAGGTTGTTGGTTGAATATTGCTTGCTTTCACATTTTATTTCTCGACTTTTTATACTCAAACCATTTGCTTTTTGGGGAGAAGTCAGACTGCAAACATCCTTCAACACTATCATTGGACGCCTATTTTCAATGCAAACATCCCAGAATTGCTACAACACCAAATAAGGGCCCAACATTAAGCAATCACGGGCGCCAAACTGCCAGCCAAACAGAACCATTAGGCGCATACGGATACGTAGCAATAATAAAGAAGAAAACGGCGAAACAGGTTGAGCCACCGCATCTCGACTCGTTCTGATTTGCCGGTGCGTTTCTCTATTAAAGCCAACCAACTGAGTCAGAAGATGTAGCAGAAAGTGGTACGATAATTACGTTGTGCTGGATTTTCCATCATTTCGCCGTGCTCCTGCTGATGTGCTCGCTGGCACACGAAAGGAATCGGCTCTTGGCCGTTCTCGGTAGCCGTAAATAATTAATCAAACCCTTGATTGCACATTCATGTACCGAGGGATCGCAAAGCATACAAGTCTGCGGATCACAGTGAGTGTGTGTGTGTGTGTGTGTTTGTAAGCAAGGTGTATCGTATCGCCCGAGATTGCATGTATTCAACATCCAGGTCCGTAACAGTGGTAAACAACGTTTTCATCCGACCGAGAAATCTTCGACTCGATCCCGGGCAGTAGGTGCTCCATCCATACCAACCGGCAAACAGACGAAATGGGTGAAAACGAGTTTTATTGTGCGCGTTACGGCGATATCTGTATCTTCTGCTTCATTCCTTCCTGGAGAAGGATAAAAAAAAATGGCACGACAACGCTTGTTTTCTCCTAGTTCTCATTCAATTCGTCGCCATACTCTCGTCTACAGAGACTCACCGTCTTGCAGAGGCCTTTGATCCTTAGTATTAAACGACACTCGCATACACATACGGTCTTGATTAATTCTGAATTTTCTATCATTTCCTTCCGCACATCACATATATAACACACGGCACATAAAGAAAAGCTAAACTTCGACTCTATTGCCCCGAAGACGCCGGCAAGTTCATTGCCCGTATTTAATGTGAGAGAGTCTTCGAATCCCATTCGATAAATCCGCTCCGAATTCGGCTACGGTGATTCCCGTATAACATCTTCAACATACTGCTCGTGCGTGGGTGCTCCACACGCTAGCAGCGGTCATGGAGCAGCGAGAATCTAATGATGACTGACAGTGAATAAAAAGCACGAGACGAAATGTCACCGGGAAGCAGGAAATGGCCCCCAGCTGCTCCCTCTACCCCTGTCTGATAACTATCGATAGAATCGATTTCGCCAAAAAAGGTAAGCCCGATAGCACAGGTAGGTAGCACACCTTCACGACGACGACGACCATCGATCGCTATTGTTCGGGCAATCGATGCGCTTAAGCGGAGGGCTATCGAGGGCGTCTGTGTTGGTGTGAGCATTACAGTATTCGCCACAGTCAAGCACGCTCCACTTATCGTCGGATTAACCGGATCAGGTGCTGGAGAAATTGATTGAAGTGTCCCGATGTTGCCCACCGCCATTGCGAGAAGCATCCAGCCTGGTGTGTGTAATCGAATCGTTTGCCATGTTTTTATGCTGATCGAAGAAAGATTATACCGTGCCCATTTCCGGGTTACCATAGTGGGAACATTGGGAGACGTTTTGGGAGGCAGTTGGAAGAACATCGAGAAACGATAGAGTCTCCGGAAGACGCATTCATTATTACACCAACACGGTTCCCCAAAAAAGGGATTACTTGTTAAAGACCCACTCCTTGGCGTGTGCCATAAATTATTATGTCTTAATAAGTTGTACCTAGCGTCTGGCTGTTTGGAGTTTTGGGTAATGGTACTTACGGCGCTCGAAGCACACTTGATCCTGCTAGTAATTGTGGTCGGTGTAATGAGTGTAAGCGTCATTTAACGACTGTCACAAATCAGATTACCAGCGACCAGCCTGGTAACTAAATCGTCCACAAAGTGTTCTCAACAACGGACGCCCTCTAATCGGGACCGGGATCGGCACCCGTTACTAGTGTCGGTGTGAGCTTACAAGTGTTTCCAATTGTTAGCTAACATGCGCCACTTCAAACACGAGCGCTCGTGCCAGGACTGCACATGTAACGCACAGGCTAGGTGTTGCAAAGGTGGTGTGCCGACGGAACCGGGAAAACATGCTCTTTCTATTCAACCGATTCCTGGGTGTCGTGATAGTTCACCATAAAACATTGTTCACCAGTTGTTGGCGAGTCCTCGCGAGTCACCGCCACCGTGTCGTTTGTTGTTGTGGATCCATCAACTTCATCCACCACCACCACCACCAATCGGCTAATGTTTTCCAACTGTTCGCAACGGTCCGATAGTCGTCCAAATATACGAAACTGTGCTGCTTTGGTGGTGCACCGACTTTGGTGACGTTATGTTTTGCCCCGGAGACATTAAAAGCGCTGTGAACCGACTGTCGTCCACCGTTTCCACCGCTCGTCATTGAGCTGTTGAGCCGATGCATACGGCTCGCTCGCTCACTCACTGTGTTTACGATCTGCATCACAGTGCAAACATTGACGGCCACAGGTACAGCATTCGGGAAAATGTTGGCTTTTCCTTTTGGGCACGCAGTTTGAATTATTTCACAGTTTGAAGTGATTTTTCACCCGTGAAAGCTCATCCACGATACTCGGAAGGCCTCACCGGCCATCCAACCAGAGACCGATTAGTTTGTGTGTGTGTGTGGGCAACCCACGTTTCCACCAGGTACAGATGGTGTGTATTCGTTGGTACGCCCTGCTGATGGGAAGTCGTTACTCACCTGCACAAGAAAAACCCGGTGGCACGATACAACAAATTTAATATCTGCACAGGCCCGGGCCTGATACACACCAGCCCCGGGGTAAACGGTGCGCTCACTTAGAGAATCGCTGTTACGGTCGCAATTTGAGAAAATTTCCCCGAGGACACTTCCAGCGAACTACACAGGCATTGTGTGTGTGTGTGTATGGCCGGCACTGGCAAATGGTCTGCCCGGTGAACAAAATGTGCCATAAATTCTAATATGGCGCAGAGTTGTGGAAAACGGCGCAAAAAAGAAACACAAGCACCAACAGTCCGAAAATCCTTGGCCATAGCGACATAGTATGCTGCCTGAGTTTTCTGGGTTTTTTTCTCCGTTGATTTTTCCTTTCGTTTCCTCCCCGAAGGGTCATCGAAGGCCAGCAGGTTGACCTCGGGCAGCAAGAGCCGGACAGTGCCGGGGTGTACCCGAGTGACTGATATGCTTCCGGAAAATTGATTTCAATTAGATACGTTGCCACGTTCTTGCACAGATCGGACGTTGGTGCCGCTCGTACGCGGGAAAGCATTATGCCGATTAAACTTTGCACGATTTTCCGGCTCTCCGCCCAAACATGGGCTGCGTTTTGTGTCGGCGAAAGATCGGAAAATAAATTGGTGATGTATTGTGTTCGCCATTGTTGTTGCGCATTTCATCTCCTGGAAGCGGATATGATCGTTTCGCTTTCTTCACTGTTTTTATTCGTTCAGAAGGTCCTTTTCTTTTCGACAGCTGGTGCAGATTTGTCGAGAGGCTTTGCATAAAAGATGGCTACAGGATATGATTAACAAGCGTGCCGGTACCGAGAAGCGGATGCCTTCAAGAAACAAAACGAATTTCGATAATAGAATGTACGATTTCTGAGAAGCACCTAACATGGCGCGCACGTTACGGTTCATGTAATAATGTAGATTTTAAACAGTCCGATAGCGAAATTCATTAATACTGGCTCAAGAAATCCATAAACTCATTTTAATGAGAGCATCTCGACTAATGCTAACCTTTACGAACTTTACTAGCATGCCTACAGAAAATTCAATTCACGCCAAAAGCTCCCTGATCGAACACATTTATCGTACAGCGAAGAAATCATTTGGAAGCAAACACTGCCAAAACCGCGTTGTTCCATCAACAGTGCGAATACTGTCGTAGCTTTAATTTTATGCCTCCGTTTCGCTGCCTTGGGAGGTTCCGGGGACTATTTGAGCTTATTACTTTTCGCCCTTGCATATGAAACCCACCAAAAACCACCACCAAAGTTTGGCGAAAATGGTTGCCCCATAGCTTGACAGCTTGTGGATGGGAAATCGACGGCATTCTCCGGTACCGGGGCCTGGCGTAAAATAATTTCAACAAAATTAAACGACACCATAACCGCGCGGATATTTGGGTGTCGGTCGGGTGCTACCGTACTGTGCCACGATGTACGGCGATGTCTGTCCACAGATTGGGAAAAGCTCCAGGATTCCATCATTTGATAGACAGTGGTAAAAACGTGAGTCAATCGGGGCGTTGGGTTTTTCGGTGAGTCGGCCGCAGAAAAATGACACCACCGAAATGACCGAATCCATCGGAATTGGCCAGCGGGAGGTTTATGTTTCGTGTTTCATTGTAAATTCAGTACCGAGGCCCAACCGTAGGATGTACTTTTCATTTCCTTTGGCAGTGGCGCTGGTTTGACTTTAATGCTTAATATGGGCGTGCAAAAAAAAAAGGAAGCGAAGACGTTCGCCGTTTTTTGTTTTCTTCCAATTTTCCTTTTTTTTACGTTTTGTTTTATTTTTCATCTCAAGGTGCTGGAAGACATGTTTGGGAGCAAACGGCTATTTAGCGATTAAGCTCCCAGTACACGATGGAAATGTTTGGTAGGAGAGTAAATGGAATGAATGATTTTTGATTGGAATTTTGACATAAATTTCTTGGTAAAATATATAAGGTGTAAAAATAAAAATAATGAAAAATCAAATCATTTTAATAGATATTTTCCATCTTAACATTTCCGAATATTCTGAAATTATTCGTAGCTCGAAATTAACAATAAATAAAAGAAATTCGATTCGGATTATAGAATATATTAGAACCCGTTTTAACATAGAACAATCATATGAATATATCAATTGTACGAAGTCTGCATAAGATCTTTAAGTTTGAGCAAAGTGCAATTCAACAGGCCCTAAGAACCTTTTAGAACTATGTTTAAGTATATATTTTTTCAATTACTCTATGGTGAAGAGATAAGGCCCTAATGATTTTTTTTTAAATTTGTCAACTTTTAGTGAAACTGCTACAAATTTATCATTTTAAGACCTTTGAAAATAAACAGTAGTTTCATTCCCACAATTGCCCGAAAAGTCCCACTGTGCATACGGAACATTGACGATCTAACTACGGGGTAACATCAACTCATGGATAGCCAGTAATGGCAGGCCAAGTCCTCACGAGGTTCTATTGTTTAGGAGGAAGAAGATGTTTCATGTTTTTTAAATAACAAAATCTTTATGAAGTTATTTACGTTTAACAATACGATCAAGCCGTCCCACAGCGATGACAGCATTGTTTTTTGGTGTGAGTTTTGTTAAAACACATAACGAGTTGTTTACTCTGTACTCGTGACATTATCCAAATCTTGCCAATACGACGTGAGTTGTCAAACATTCTCTCCGATTTTTCTTCGGTGTGCGTGTGTTGCTCCAGTTCTAAACAAAAAAAACCCGATCCATTCCAGGTTTGCTATCATCTTTGGGCACCTTAAGCTGAAAACCCACCCCTTAACCATTCCAATGCACCATCGAATGGCTTTCCTTTATGATACCCATCAAATTAAACTGCTGCCCCGGTCTTTCGGACGGCGGGAATGAGATACATAAACCGCTTGGGGGTGAAAATGAGAAAAAGAGAGATCCAAAAGAAAAGCTCTCCCCAGCAACAACAACAAAAAAGCACAGCAGCAGAGAATTTAAATCGAAATCGTACCAAATCGGTAAAAGAATTAACCTGCAATATTTAAACCACGCACCCGCATCATGTTGCCATGGTGCCCGCCATATCAAATTTCAGTTTTCCCATGCCCGAAGGCTTCCCAGTATCAATCAAAGCAAAAGCTCCCATTATCACTAAACAACGAAAAAAAAACCGGTCCACTGATGACCGAAGCGCAAGAATTAACTAGTGGACTGTTATGTTAGTCTCTTCGTTTTTCTGTTTCCAATTGCCACAGATGTAAAACCATCGCTCAGATAATGTTTATCACCCGAAACGCTGCGAGTTTTTCCCTCAGTTTAATAAATGTTCAAATCATCAAACACGGAACCAGTTTTTGGAAGCAAAACCACCAGCCGGGTTTTGAGCGCCATTAAGCAAAAACATCCACCACCAGGAGTGCACTTGTCGGCGGCCAATTTCAGCTTCACCTCAAGAGCACCATCCTTAAGACGCTCTACTCACGTCGACTCAATTACCGTGCTGCGGCTTTTTGCTTGCGGGTCTTTTCGACGAGGGGTTTTGGAAAATGGTTTTTGAGCCTCACCATTGTACGGAACATACGGACCGGTTCCCTCTGGTGCGTTGGTTTTGGTGGCTGGGTGGTACGTGTAAATTCCAAAGACTCTTCGGCACACACACACACACACACAAAACGCTGGAGGCTTCCCGGGAGGCTTTTCCCGAAAATAAAGTATATATTTATTTATGTTACTTCCAACCGACCAGCGTTACTGGAGTGCCTTCGTCGTTCGTGTTTTGATTAATTGTAAGGCTTTTGGGGTTTGGTCGGTTGATAAGGGAAGTGGAGGAAGACGAAAGGGAGTAGGGGAGAGACGCACACACACAAGACCGAAGTTGAACAACAACATTCTTTTCCGTCCGTCTATCATTCCGATGAACAAAAAGCGTCCTGTATTTTATGTTTTTCCTTTCATTTTGTTCCGAGTTTTTCTCGAGTGCGAAACATGAAACCACACACACTCACACACAATCAAGCTGCTGAAAAGCTTCGAGTTTTCCCTGCTACAAAAACGCCATTGAGTACCACCACCCCGGCACACATCTATTTGAAGTTTTCCACTTCTCTCGGTGAACGTTGCGATGCGTTGCGGCCGTATCGCATTTATCGCCAAACCTCATACTCAATGCAGGACGCCTCCCGGTACTACCCGGGTCCAATAGCCGATGCTAAACTGTGCCATCCCCTGGCAGGGGTAAGGTTGAAGTTGGAGCAGACCGCTTTTAAAGTAAATTAAAGGCCAATCTGTGCCCGATGGCCGTACACCCGTACACGAACACGACGGAACAGCGCAAATCGGAGCATGTTTTGTAATTAATGAACTTTTGCTTTCAGCTCGCTCAGGACGAGTACGACGATGATGACGACGACAGGCGAGAAACTTTGCACCGGTGCCGAAACCTCAGTGCCTCACGCCCAACGGGAGTAACTACGGAAGCCGGCGTACGCCGAAAAGATGCCAGAAGATTGTTTAAATCGGATATCCGGTACGCTTCAGGGATCGTCCGACCGTATTGGGTGTGTGTGTGATCTGGAGGTTTTCCAACCCAAAAACTTCCCATTCACAGGCGGCCATTGAAAATGTTGCATACAGCAAGGTTAAGTAAACGATTGTGACGCTTTCTCGTGCTCCAGAGCAGAGAGAAGCAAAGTTTTTGCCCAGCACGTGCTTGTGGTACATCCGAAATCCGGGTTTGCTTGGCAAGTGGACGAAAATGTAAAGTTTTCTCCCGCAAAAAACGACAGCATATCGAATGGCTTTCCAAAGCGAGCGATTTTGTTGTTGTTGCGGCAGACCTTTCCATACACACGAAGTAAGACCCGTTTTGGGTGTACGTGGAACGCACTTACCGGAGCTACCATGTCAACCACAACAACCGATGTCGAGCAAACAGTTCACGCGAGCGTCGACCTGTCTAGTGGAGGTATAAAATTCATATCTGGCTTCTGAAGCTTTGACACAAATTCTCCCACAATTGTAAGCTGCGAAAAATAAAAAATTGCGCTCAAACCGTTTTGTTGGCTCGCCAGTTCCCGTGGATAATTTCGCGCCGTGAACCACCGGAGGCTCCGTGGTCTGGTGTGGATGTGTGGCTACATTTTCATAATTGTGTTTTATTTTAATATACATTTCTGTTACCAGTTCCGGTGCTACTCGCGGGAGTTCTGGCGTTCTGGCTCGCTACACAGCCGGCACAGGAGGAACTAAGTGTACGCAGCTGCCAGCACCTGAGGCGTAACATCATTTTTGTTTTATTTAATTCCTCACTCCACCGTCATTGCATCAGATCGGAACGTCTTATTGAAGATTGTGTGTGTTTTTTGTTTCCTTTTCATTCGTTTTTTTCCGCTTCTTGCCCATTTTTTCCGATGGTGCAATAGTTTTGGGGGGTCGGAAAAAAGCTTCCATCTGGTTCCTTCCTGGGGTTGAGTCGAGCGTCTTCGCTTCCCTGTAAATCTTTCAACATTTTAGAAGCATAAAAGTCTTTAAAAGCGGCCAGCGACACATCCACTAAACAAGCTGTGCAATTTCCCAAGCACCCTGGGCTCGTAACCACCTACCGAATTTCGAACAAAAGGTAGTCGCAAGTTCGCACCGTACCTTTGGGATCTATGCACACACACACACGCGCGCAGAGTGTGGTCAGCGTCTCGTTAACGACTTAATTTTTCTTCATTTAATTTATGGCTAATTGTTACGTTTTTTCCCACCATTTATCCGGATTTGGATCGGGAATGACAGAACCGGCTGTGGAGAAAGGAGCGGGAAGATTTACAGCGGGGCCTAGGGGAAGCAGCAATCCAAGAAGCCACCAAAGATTTCCCACCATTACTGTCCATGCTTTCCCAGTGTCTTCATTGTACGCCCGGCACTCTTCTTTACGCTTTTCCAATGGGTGCGCGTAGCGATGGTGGACTTGTCTCTCTCGTCGGTTTTTTTTGTTTGCTGTCCTCTATTTCCGGCCTCCCTGACAGGCTTATGGCAACGATTTCCCGTTTGATTTTTCCTCGAACGCTACCCAAAACTTTTGCTTCCGTACCTCCACATCGAAACCGGGAAACCTTGTTTGCGCTGAACAACTTGCTGAAGACTTGCCAAAAGCGACTGCTGACTTCACCAATGTCACCGTCATGACATAGACGGGTCCTTCGATGACTTCACACTGCCACCCCTGTACTGGTTCTGTTTCAGATCTTTGCAGCGGGAGATGGTTTT
Organism: Anopheles maculatus; assembly: GCA_002091835.1. Taxonomy (NCBI): domain Eukaryota; kingdom Metazoa; phylum Arthropoda; class Insecta; order Diptera; family Culicidae; genus Anopheles; species Anopheles maculatus. The sequence continues at coordinate 35,362 of KZ062401.1, forward strand.
TTTTCCACCCCGTTGGCAGTTTTTCCGATCGTGGCGAAGACGATAAGCGGCCGCGAAGCACGGCCGATGCGAAAGGCCACAATAGTCGTAATATTTGGAGATAAACTTTTTGCCCCTTCCTGGGGCCTCCTGGGTACGGAAATTGTGTAGCGCTCACGCCCCACCAGGGAGGTTTATATATTTTTCGAGCAACAACAAGACAGAAAAAGGTGACAACATTTGATCAGCGAACTTGCGGCCACGCAGTATCGGTTTGTATAGGCTGGGCTGGGCAGATACTTTGATAGACAGCCGTGAGAACATTAGCACGTGATTCGTTTGACTTTTTGAAGGCGTCATGGCTTCAGCTTTTGGGCGCCATTTTCCCAGCCCAGATGAAGATTGTCTATTTAAGATTGGACGTCACAGGCGAATGATATAATGCCTGCGGGGTTGCGAAGAACTTCCACTTTAAAGTGGCTCCTATTAGCACGATCTGATATCGGGACTAAATTTCCCGGACTGAGAGAAAACATTCAAATCTACGGCTTGCTCCAGGAAAGACCCCGCTCCAGAACTTCAGGGAAGTAATTCGGTATTACCAACTCATTTAAGCAAGTGGCAAATTTCTGCACAAACTAGTGGTAAGTTTTGGGATCGGGACTTCGGCATGAACTTCTGCCGCAGCTTCCTGAGAGCTGTGGAAGTAATGGTCGTCGTCCAAAAGCGAAGATTCTGTTTGCTTTCGGCTAACTGTACCGGTACTTCTAATTGGATTTCCGCACCAGGGTGGCCAGTTACCGAAATTCGCTTCTTACTATCGGGCGACCAGGTGGGTACAGTAGTCCTCGGTGTTTGTGTACCGAGCGCTACGATTTAATCCCAAGATTAAGGCACGAGGTTCGTTAAGCAATTCTATTTAAAGAAACAATTACACACCGGTGGATGGAGTGGGCTGTGCGAACCAAGACGTTTTAAAACTGGATTCAACAAATGCTCACAGTAGGGGAATGAGTTCGATTTTTGTTTTTAATTTTAAAGATATAAAATACGAGAAAAGTTTAATCAGGAAGCGACATCAATATAAACGAAATCGTTGGAGTTGGAGTCTTTTAATCAGAAATCGGACTGAATAGACTTCTTGAGACTTGAGTAACACGAAGAACTTGAGTCAATTCAATACCAATATTTTACACCATACTTCACCTTTCAGACTCACTACGATCGATCGATTTTTGATTCATTTTCGATGTAAAAATTATTACACTCTGACACATCCCACAGCAGACAGAGATATTACACTCTAGAGACTGATCAATACTTTTATTAGTTCGTTCTGTGTCATATCAACCGATTGGCGCACACATTCTCACCCCTTTCGAACATGCAGAGCGCACACCATCTTGCTGCGAAACGTATACGTAAGGACAATTTTATTGATTGATTGATTTGGGCCTTGGTGAGTTGGAGCGAAAACCACCGACCGAGCGGACCCTACTTGCCTTCGATTTCCTCCTTATGGACCAAAGTCTCCAGAGAGCAAGCGAGTGAAGGAATTGAATTTTGTACCTCATTTTCTTACACTCCCATCCATCCCATCCAGCGAAATGGCAGCGAAAATGGTGGAACTTGGCAAATAACTTTGAAGTGTCTCTTGCGCCCCAAACCGCCCGAAGATCGATTTCGTCCGATTGACCGAGAAACGGTGGTGGACGTCAAAGGTGGATCAATGCCGGGTTCCGACGAGTGGCTCGAAATCAAATTCATTCCTTTCATCTTCGAGTTAGCTGGCCGGGCGATGCGTCTTTTACGGTCGGCTTTAAACAGACCGCATGCAACAGAGGGTTCAGAGCAAACAGACGCAGGAGATATTTCAACGTCCGGTCAACATGAATAGCCATTTTCCTATCGGGATCCTGTCACTGCTTGTACGAGGTTATCATAGTTGGAGCCTACAGTGTATGCAACCTTTCACAAAATCGGACTAATTACCAGTTCGTTCCCGCAGTGTTCGCCCAAAAAAAGAGCCAAACGTCAACCAAATCGTGTTCCACAAATACATATAGTCTCACTTTTTACTACCAGCGCTACCAGTTATCGGTTCGTTCTATCGGCAACTTCAACTCCACGCTTCCCCGTTGTCGCATGGTTACGGTCGCACGCAGACCAACGACGAACGAACGCCTATTTGACGCCAAACGGTCATTATCGTAATTAATTTATCTTAATCGAAGACTTGCTTCACAAGTCGTTTTCACGATCGAACGAATAAAACTCGAGCCCGGGTTAGAAACGTGCTGTGTGTGTGTGTGATTTCCACGTGCCTCGGTTAGGCTCCCCCACCAACCCACTTCCACCAGTCGTAATAATATCCCCGTTTATTCGCGGACGAGCATAAATTCTCCAAATTTTCGAACATAAAAGCGAATCCGAAGATCCCGCCCAGCCGGAAAGTTACAAAAAAGCCCGGTCATAAAAAACAATCAGACTTTCGAGTGTTTACGGTGGAAAACTCGAAAGCCAATCCAACACAAATCCGGCCCTCCCGAAAAACTTTATCCTGAAGCGTGCGAAACTTTGCCGTACAAATGTTTTAATTGTTTATCACGCAAAAACAAAACTATGTTCAAAGGCAAATGTCAGTGGGGCTGGTACTATGTTCGCACTCACAATGTCACCCGGTTCCGGAAGAATGAAAGAAATGGGCACACACAAAAAATCCTCCAAAAACCCACGTAGAAACTTTCGCTTTCTTTCGGTCAGTATCGGGGAACGTAAAATTCGGCAAAAGCGAATCATTTTCTCGATCCGATCCGGCTTGGACCGGGCTAAATAGCTTCAATCTTCTGGTACGCTCACGGAAAAGTTCTTAAGATGCGCTTAATGCATCGGAAGGGATGTAAAATAAATAAACAACTTTTTTTACGTGGAGTGGCGTACAAGCAATTCGTCCGATTTCCGAGCTTTCCCACTGTTCTTGCTTCCCAAACATCGTGTGTCGTAAATTCTTCTGGCAAAAACAAATTCCAGCACCGGCCGAACTGCACAAGGGACAAAGTGTGTAGGTTAGGCACGAACGGGGGGTGTTTGTGACAGCGATTGTCAACGGAACAATGATAAAAACTTTGTCAATAGACAGAAACGCTTACCCCAACTCAAATGTATTAGTGGATTTACACACAGAGGTAGAGAAATACTGCGGAGAAAAGAATGTGGCAAATTGTGCCGTCTTTTTACGAGTTAGATGTCCTTGAATTGCTTCAAGGATTGAACCAACTTGGTTCAAAGTAGTTGAACATTCTAAATCAATCGTTGAATTGCAGATCGACATATTTATTGCGTTTATTGTTATTGTAGTTGAACTTTCACTCTGATTGAAATGTTTTTAACAATATATGCATTCAAATTACAAAATAAATTAAATTTCCTATTCATTACTTAAGACAACTCCGAAATGTATGCAAACTCCCTGTTGTAAATAGACGTAGAGGTCCTTTCGATACAATGTTTAAAAATGACACAATTTTTTAACTTTGAGACTAATATTCCGTTGGAGCAACTTATGTTGACGTCTGCTTGGTCAGATCCAGACAACATACTAAGATTCTCATTAAACTCAATAACAGTCCTTCTATCCAGCAATAGACCCTGCCTTTAATAAAACCCAGACATCTCTTACGAAATTGAATCAATCTGTCTATTCAACTTTTGTCCAAGCTATTCTTATATGACCCTGTTCTTCAACACCAAGATGTATTTCGAACAAAAACAGTCTCCCTTTACCAAGTCCACTGAGTTATCTATTCATTGTGGAACATATTTAAACATTTGCACAGCTTTATTCGAAACAATCCACCAGAAAGATAGGAGTTACGCATCTCCCACTATCGCTCTTGTGTCCACTGAGTCATTTGTTCCCTGGAAAGCTCTATCCTTTTTGCACAGAAGATTCCCAGCTGTTCGCGGCTTTCATACTCGTTAGCATTCGAAATCCTATCGTACCAACCGACGATGGCCACGAGCGCCACATACCGACATGGCATTCATTAGATCGGAGTTCTCGCCACAGGACCATTGTTGCTGTACGTTGCCAGCGCTAGTCGGCCTGACATGGGAGAGTGTGTAATCTTGCTGCCCCCGGGTTCCACGGATGCCCAATATCACCGGGGTCGAATAGGAGCACAGTGTTCCCGATATGTGCCCCCCAAAATGTTCGTCTCTACAGGGCCCGAAGGAAACAAAAGGATGTCCTTTCAATGCCCAAACTTCTCGCCGCCACTAACGGACCAATCGACACAGTGTTAGTGGAGTGGGTACAATACAGAAACACTGTCCATCAGGAACGATCCTGCCGGAAGCGATTCAACATCTGCTGGATGGTTTCACGCATTTAAGCTGGTAGGCGTCCACTGCGACCATCCTATCTCGTACTACGTCTTTCAAGCTAGATATTCTCCAAAGTGCAAGCAATCCCAATACACAAACTATCTTATCGTACCTATTTAAATAACATAAAACACCCCCATCATGATAGTGGTCGGATCCGATGATGGCACAATCATGCCGATTTCAACCCCAAATCGTAGGGTCCATAATTACGCTAAATAAATGTGCTTCGTTAATAGCACATATCACACTCATTAACCGGGCAGCCCGATTGCACGTACGGCAATCGGGATGATGAAGAGACACCTCCTCGCGCTCTTTCGCTTTCCCCTGCTTTCCCCCATTGCCCCATATGTCTAGGTGCTGTTTATGTGAAATAAATCTTTATAATTATAGATCGCTGTCGGATGCGCCAACCGCGCGTTTGCTTAATGTGTTAAACCCACCAGGGCACATACACACACACACATATGTCTACACGTGGCCGCGCCATCATCGCACCACCATCGTTGGTTGGTTGATAATATCATCCCATTTTTTACGCCTTTTCGATCCGGCTGTCCGATCGTGGTAGAAGCAAATCATCTCATTCCTTTCGATCAATTTACCATCTGTTTGCGTTATGGCATCGCGCAATCGAAAGGGTTCCTCCGTACAATGATGGAGCTTGTGTGTGTGTGTGTCTGTGTGCTGTTTTTCCCTCTTGGTACGGTTATGTGTTATTTTATTTATCCATCTAACCATTTCTAAGTTTCATGTGAACCTTTTTCTCGGCTCTATGCGGTTCCATTTCAAATGCTCATTTTCGGCCAACTTTGGAGGGCAACAAAAGTACCTTCGCGAGGGCCACTTCGCTAGCGGAGCGAAGCTAAAACCTGCACCACATATGTTTGGGAAGCCTTCAATCATTGGAGCTCCAAACTTTCGCACACAGAGCCACCACATACAGCCACGTACGGGCAGGCCAAACGCTCAGACAACACATGCTTCCTGCGGCCAACGGGAAGATGCAAATGAAACGCAAATTTTTAGCCAAATTACTTCAGTGTGTGTAGCTGCTTCCTGGGGACACACCGCTTACTTGGTTAACCTTCTTCGTTAGTGAAAAATAAACCTTTTCCCGCTTGCGGATGACGAGGGCCAAGGAGGTTGCCAACTCTGGGAAAAATGTTTGCATATCCAACCGTAGGGTTAGGACCACAAGTAGCAACAAACCAACAAAAAAACGCAGCAAAAACGGATGCCACCATGCGGTGCACCAACACCACCGAGCGTGCAATGTTTGGCAACCACTTGTTTTACCGTTTTGTTCCCGTGCTGGGAGGATTCTTTCGCTCGCTTTACTTGCCTTGCCTTGGCTGTACTGCAGGTGTCCTACTCCCGTTCACAGGCAGTACCCCGTCCGAGTCAAGTGTCTCAGGACACTTTCGTAAGCAACCGACAATTTGAAATGTACCACAACAAACTAGGGAACAACAGTGCAGAAGAGAAACATTGTGTATCCCGGGCAGGCGAATGTGGTTTTTGAAATTGGTAAGACCTGAAAACGGAAAAAAAACCAGAATCAAACCTCTTCTTCTCACGAAAGAAGCGTCCCAAGTGAGGCTAAACCAAAAACAAAACAAAAAAATACAAAACCGACACAGCATGTACGATCAACACAAATATGGGAAGAAAGGCAGCATAACCGCTACATGGTTCTTATGTTCGCAACATATGGTAAATTACAGGCACAGTTGTTGGGTACCACGCCGAAAATCGGCTTTTCTCGGCAAATGGGCACACGAAGGCGAAGTTAATTTTTAAATGATATGGAAATAATTTATGAGACATCATCTGTGTCTTAATTCGGGGCTAAACTTCACCGCAGGCTGGGACAGCAAGTGTGAAGATAGACGTGAACACGTAAAATTAAAACACGATTCACGAGTGATAAATTGAGCATGAGATATCAATTTTTTTCTCGAAGCAGTTAAGCGCTAGTGTACTATGTTAGGATATCTCAAGGTTTATATTACTTGATAGGTTCGTCTTTTAATTCTCTTTCTAAAAATATAGAAAATTGACAAAAAGTACTTTATTTACAAGTAAGCGATAGCGGATAAAGCCTCTAGAATGCCCCAAGCAGAATGGAGGCTGTGACAATCGACTACAGGGAATTTTTAAATAAAAATATTCGTAGCCATTGTCTAGCTTTATGTCGTCCAACAACACGGGCTGATATTTACAAAAAAGGCAAATAAATACAAACAAGCTCTTAGGAATATTGGGATTCCTGGCGATAAGACTCTTCGCGATATGGCGATCAAATTTTGGAGTCTGGGTTCAAGATGTACCAAGAATATGCCTCTGTACGTTCAAGTTAGTTTAGCAAAACACAAAACTCGTTTAGTTACCTAATCTCCATGAATTCTGAGAATCGTTATGACTACGGTCTTCACCGATCCAGATGATTAAGCTTAACTGTCATAAGCTGCACCTGTTCTGGTCTTACCTGGACTTTGTACCAAGAAATTTTGTTACCAAGTAGTCCACACGATTACCTGTAACTTACCTCTAAGACACTGTGATTGAATCCTGCAGGACTTTTTCTTATAAGGTTATGCTTAAAAACAATGAGTATATCAAACTAGCCGCAAACAGCTGAAGATCTGAAAGCCAATATCACACAAGTACACATCTGATAGTTTAATCTCGTGCTCGCCGATTTCTAAGATCGTATTTTAATGAACATGTTTATTTTAAATATCAAACATAAAAATAATCTAATTTTTATTTTCTTGAATTGCCCCGTTTTAACTTAACAACTTAGGAATACAGAGCTCTAAAGGTTGATGCTAATGTGCTAACTAAGCTCGTATTATTTAATCATACGAAACTTATTTATGATTACAAGTCACGCAAAATCATTATTCATTGACTTAGTTTATTGCACAATCCGAGCGGTTTTCTAATCCCCTCCAATGTACTCTAAAAAAAACAACTCCAGGATAATCAAAAGACCGCACTAATAACATCCTCAACCGGATACCCGAAAATAGACATAAACCTTCCCGCCGGAGTTACGTCATGTGGCTGCCAAGCAAAACTGCGGTAGATCCTCGTTAATCTCGATCTAGACGCAGCGACGAACGGAAGAGAATGCCATATACCGCACTACATCAACGCCCCAGTAATTTATTCCACTTCAATTGTTACCGAAAACCACAAAAACTTCCCTTGTGGCAAACGGACGTCATCCCTTTCCCGGCAGCATCATTCCCTACGATTAATCGTTGTTCGATTTTTATTAGCACACACCACTAGCACACACACACACACACACACACACACACAGCTTCACTGCAGAACAGTGCCGACATTTACATTCTGGTGCGTTGCCTGCCGATCCTGCTTTTGCTGTCCTGTCAGTCTGTCACACGCACGTCACCATTTCCGGCATTCATTTTTCTAATCACCACCATCGAACACGAACCATCTTGACTTTGGGCACGCAGACCGGCCGATGGAAAACCGGCACGCCGAAGATAGCTGCTGGCTGCCATGTTGGGGTGATGCCGTGCAGGAGATAAGCGGCAATCCCGGAGATGCGAGGGTTTCGCCGCGGTAAAGCACCAACAGCGCGCGTTTGGACCCGACCGGATGCTTTCAAAACATTATTGTAAAATTTTACCGCATTGCGGTTGTTGTGACGGTCGATGGATTTTCTCTCTTTCCCCACGGAGTGCACACACACAAACACACACGTACAGGAAGCTGAAGGCATCGTGCCTCGATACATGCGTGCGAATCGGTGTGTGTGTTTGGTTGTGCGTCACTTTCGGAAAAAGCGGAAAAGCCACCCAGCCAGCCAGCGATTTTCACTTCTACCCCCTTTTTCCCGTCTAAGGCACACACAAACACACTGAGTCCTCGGTTATCACACTGCAAGGACGAACGGCACAAAACACCACAAGAAAGTGGCCTTCCTGACTGGTTCGGCGCGGCGGACCGAATCTTCCGGTTCTTCCCTCATCCGGGCACGCATCGAAATGTCATTTGGAGCCCGTGTCGAGGGCTTCGCGTTTTTTTTCTCTCTCTCTCTCTTTTCCCTGAAAGCTTCCATTTCAAATCCCCCTGAGTCACGTCCACAGCCAGCGCTTCTTGGTTGCTTTCCCGCGCTTTATTCTACCCACGTTTCGCCGTGCCGACACTCCTTTTCATTTTCTTACTCCATCCCAACCTCGCGAGTACATTGCTCTCCGATACTCGTTTTCTTCTAGCTGGCACGCCACCGACCAAGGAAGACAGAATGTCTCATCCTTCGGTGCGAAGATTCTTCTCAGCACGAAAGCAACAAAAAAAAAAGCCGAAACCTATTAATCTTCGCTCATTTGCTAGCTGTCAATCAATGCGGTTGATGATAGCCTCCAGTAGCCTTCCATTCCAGCAGTCTCAATCCGAGGCAAGTGAAAATTGCGCCACTAATGCGGGAAAAACATGGAGCCACAAAATGGAAGCGTATTTCGGAGCGTTCCTCACACCCAAGGACAACATCGCGGCTCGCTTGATGGGCAATTTTATTCTACCGCACAGTTCGGTATCTGGGGAAAAGTGTTTTCCACCGAACTCTGGAACATTGGTCAGCTTCTGGAGAGGACGATTGTGTGAAAAGTTTTTCTTGCAGTGCGTGCTGCGCGAGCCACCCAACGCCCAATTAGGGATGCCAGGACCGTGCCAAAGCAAACGACTATCTGCGTCAATCTACCGCCAAACTGGAGACGCTTTTTATCCCCGGCGGCGTTGGGCTCGCGTTCCCATTTTACCCAATCAAGACACTATTTGGTGGAATCTTAGCTCCAACAGAAAACCCACAGGAAAAAAAGGTCAAACTGTAAGCGAAACCGAACAAAGCGGCTAAGCGGTTAAATGAGCGACAGCATTTGCAAATGATAAGCTAAACACCTTTCCCGTTTTTGGAGCGATTCTTTTTTTATTTTGAAGAGAGAGAGAGGTACCAAGCAAAACCTGACATCGCTCGGGTGTTGTCAAACCATCAAACTGTTCGGCTAAGGAATGGCAAATTGAAATTATCATCAATATGCAAATGCACAAGATGATCCGACCATGCGAACGAGCCCCGGATTGCTAGTTCGATGTCGTTTGGTGTCGCTTGTTCTTACCGGCCCTTTGCGGCACTTTCTTCTGCCAAATGATGCGTTTCCACATGACCCGTGCAGCGTTTTTTTTTTTGCTGGTTCATCATGAACCACACACACCATTCATCCATCCGGCCCCGATATTCCACCGTGTGCGTAAGTGTATCTGTTCCCATCACGTGTCCCCTTTGGTACTCGGCGTTTCGCGATTGACACTAAATAAACACGCACACCCGAAACCGACCGAAATCAGAACGGCCATGATTATGGAAATTAGATCGTGGAAGCTATCGCGTTTGGTTCGCGTGTGCGCCGGTGATGGTTATTTGATGGGGGCCGATTTAAAGTTTTGAGCAACTCTACAACCCGGGAAAATGGCAAAACTTCCAACGTACCGTCTAATTTGGGTTAGCGGGATAAGATAAAGTTATTCAAGTGCAAATAAATTGCGGCTAGAATTTGGTGGGTTTTTTTTGGCTAATCCATTAAAAGCATCAAGGAAATATTTGGAATATTAATATTTGGAGCAGTAGCGGATCAAGCCTTCTGGAGATCCTAAGCTGAACGGGAGTTTGGTTGACAAGAACAAGAACAAGCGACCACAGTGGGGGATTAGAGGATGGTATGGTACGATGTACTTATACGAGGCTCCCTATGGAACTCGGGTCCTTTGAAGCTTAGAGTCAATGTACATTAAAATTAACTAGCGCATGCAGTAAGTTAACGTTTCAACAGGTTCGTTTATCATTTCGAAGCATTCAGCATTAGATATGTTGTAGACTCAATTAGCTTGATTGTCAAAAAGGACGCTTGTAACTAGAATTTAATTGATCGGCAGCTCTTCTCAAAAGTAAGTAGGGAAATACTTCCCAACTTTTTGGAGAGTTGAGGTCTTCTGCTAACAGAGATACCTACTGAAATAAAAGCCTCCTAGTCAAGGTAGATCACGAACCCACTTTGTGTATACAGAGCTTCAGAATGAGGACACATATACGTTGTGAAGGCAGAGCTGTCTAAGAGGAATCTAAAGCAGATCTTCCCAGTGAAGACATAGCTTCATTTTACAGACAATGCTTCACTGTAGAGTGGAGTGGAGCTACCATATTAAGATATAAGAACCCTTCAGTATATTGAGATTGAGGCCTCAAGAACCCTTCAGTGATATTGGGCAACATTTCTGAAAGTTTGTGGTTTGAAGTCATCAATAAATTCTCTGCTAGTTATAGATGTAGGTCACTCCTATAATTCATTAGCTTTAACATTCTATGTGAGTTATCAAAAATTATTTTCTTATTTCTTCAAGTGTCTTATTCCTATACTTTTCATTTACTTTTCCTTGCAAATAATCCATCTAATAGAAATAGACAACAGCCCACAGAGGATCAACAATTTCTTCATCCACCAAGATATGCCATCATCAAATTCCGTTCCGAATGTGTTTTGTTCCCCCCATTCCAACGTTCCCAAAACAACATGTGAACCACCATGTGCGGACATCATTTTTCACCCGAATCGAGACACTCAACTCATCGGCTTTCTGTGCCGGCAAAACCTCATAAACACCCATATCGATACAGTGTACACAATCGACAAAACAAACGCCACCGAAACGGAATAACGGGCGAAAAATCTTCTTCAACAACCTTTTTTGCTGTTGTCGTTTTTTTTTTTGTGTGGTATGTGTCGTATTGTGATCTATTCTTCTTATCCTGTCCATGGCCAGAAAGCCTACGAATAGCACTACCATCCACAGCAAACCAGCGCACAAGGAAGAATGGGGCGAAACAACCAAGAATGGAAGGATTTTCAGTCACCGACCGTAGCCTTTTCAGGCGTACTGTGAGATGGGGATGTTATGGGGTTGTTTTTTTTCTTGTTACGTTAGCTGGGGAAGAAAATAAATTTCAGATCATTATCACGGTCAGTGGAGGATAGCGCGTCGCCTTACAGCCGAAAAACCAATGCAGAAAATAAAGCTACACGCAGCTTCATACATCACCATTCGGTGCCTGAGCTGAACGTTTGCGCGTTCGCTTCCGGGAAAACCCGGGGAGAAAAAAAAAGGAAGCCTGGGAAAATGTTGTTCTTCCAGCTGCCACTCACAAACGCACACATACACACATTCACACACACACACACACATACATTATGCTACCTACGAGCCAAAGCCATCCGATTTTACGGTGACGATGAGCTGGTTGAAGCTCGGGCCAAGCTTCAATGCCAAGCACCCGCGCTCCGATGGTGTGAATTATTCATCAGGTTTTCGGATGAATCGGAAAAGCTTTTCGCAATCGTTTATGATACACTTCCGGGGCCCGGCCGTAACCGTAACGCAAGCAACGTCGCTAAAGTCAGCGAGGGCGAACAAAAAAACACCAACAACAACAAAAAAACGACACTTTAAAAGCATCGTTCCCGAAAGGATTGAACGGTTTAAAGCGAATAATGCATCATTTTATGGGATTTGGAAACCCGGTTTTAAGCAAACAAATAAAAACGTGCTTCCTTTTATTACACGAATTAAATTCGTCACTGCGTCGTAGAACGTCAGCTTTGCTATAAAAACAAAGCTTAAAAATTCTCAGTAAACAAAAGCTCCCGACACACGTTTTCCCAAAAGCTAATAAGCAACGAGCGCACTTAAGAGGTTCCCCTTACAAACTCACAGCGCGTCGCTTCATCAAAGGATTTTCCGGCGCAAAGTGCGAAGAAAAAACAGACCCACCCACACACGCACACTCTTTGTAAATCAATCGCCATTTTATAGCAGCAGCTTTTGGAGGCAAACGAGAGCGAAAGAGGAAGCCATAATTCTATTACGAGACGCATCCAGCAGTACCAATAGGGAGCTCATTATGCGCGTGAGTAAACGCGCCAGAACCTGCCAGTGTACGCGTATGTACACAATCTGGAACGATTTGTTGCCAATGGTAGCATAATTTGCGTTCGGAAAGGCTTTGCGCCCCGGCGATATCCCACCAAGCAAAGAGGGCAATATTTCCACGCAACACATCGATATTTTCCCGGGCAACCTTATCCTTTTTTTTTCTTTTAACTGGAAGATCACGACTTCTAGTGACGTGAAGGCTGCGTCGGCAGCGGGAGCTAGAGACGGATGGCAATAAGGTTCACAACCCGTACACCCGCGTCAAGTCGGGTGGGGATGGAGACAATGTCGAAATTGAATTCAAGAGCAAGATGAAAATTTATGTCACCATGTACTTGAGTGCCGAGGCCGTTTCTCCCATCACATGTGCGTTCGTCGATATAGCCGAGTGCGCCAGTGTGTGCGTGCCTGTGTGGAAATATTCGATCGTGAAATTCTCCTGTGTGCTTTACTATGGATGTATTCTTTTGCAAGTTCACATCGTAGGGAGCAGGCAGTAGAAGAGCTTCTATTTTCCCCAAGAGGCGTCCCCATAAGCGAAGCTACACAGCCACATGCCATGCTTTCACACACAGCCGAGTAGTGCGCGAGGACTGTGGCCAGGGTGGGGCAAAGTCTTGAATAAAATCTTAGCATAAAAGATTTCGAGACAAGATTCCACCTCCGATACCAGCGTGTTCGAGCAAGTTCGCTTCACGGTGCCGTCCATGTGACTTTTCGCACAAACGATCTTCCAAAACGCTTCCTTTCGCACCTCCGTCCATCCATTGCTCTGGCACCATCATTTCATTCTTTTCACTCCGTACGTTGACTTGTTCGTCCACCACACCGTCAGCACTTTCTGACAGTTTGCCTTTGTGCGACCGAAGAGAGGAACCCTGGAGAATCCCTACGACTGTGTGCAGCGTCTTGAGCATTGCCCGACGCTCCCTACAGCCCTGACGTCTTTTATCGTTTCGAAATGGTGTGAGAAAACTAGAACATTGCAACACACACACACGCACACACAGAGGCACACAAAACCACCCTTTCCACGAGGACAATCATGTTCCGGTGCCATGGCGTCTGTCAGCCCATTTTGAGCCCACCTCCTTTGATGCGCACTCATACCACACTCGTCGAGGGCAACGGCGAACGCCACAAAACCAAACTACCTCTTAGAATCCGAATTGCATGACCTTCCAACAAAGCCACGGGCGAAGCGATAGGCAATGGTTTTGCGGAGGGGGGGGGGCAAAAACTCAACTGCACCGTTCACACAATGCGGCGAAGTTTGCTCGCACTTAAAACCAGCTCCCACCGACACACACAAGATGAACCCAAAACTGTAAGGCACAAGCCATGCGCCATGCCGACCGAAACGAGATCAAAGGACGCTTACCGAAATGGGACGAACAAAAAGGATATTTAATAAAATAGTTTTATTTGATTTTAATCAAGAATTATTGCGCCTCCGGACAGCGTGCAGTGCGTCCTTGTCCGGTACTGCAACACCCTGCCCAAGCAGATGGAAAACAACCCCATACAGAAGTGTGACTCTTGCCTCTGACAAAATGGAAAACTGAAAGACGAGTCACAAAACTAGCCGGATGCAGGACCGGAGTTTCAATTTACCGCTTCAGACTGGACTGTTCCTCTCTTGCGGCCAAATGGCAAAACAGTGACCAAACACAAAAGTGCATGGTAATGAAAATCCATTTTCCATTTGTGCCAGTAATGGACATTTTTAGACATTTCGCCCCGAGGATGCTAAAAGTTTGCAGAATCGCTTTTATACTCGTTGACTGTAGCGTAAATGTTCACCGTAACAACTCAACACACCATC
>KZ062401.1:52292-63494 GCA_002091835.1 Anopheles maculatus
TTTGCCACTGCATGATTTGCTGTGAGCCTCGCAGCTAATCGCGATAGCAATGAAGTGCGAAGATGGCAATAGTTTAGCGCTATTGATTCGCGCACTAAATTCACAGGCCTGGTTGTCTCGACGCTCCCTCTATTGCAACTAATGGATGTCTTCGAACTAGGCTATCCTGAGAATCTGGTAGGAGAAGAAGCAATCCTGTGCAGAAGGAATAGTTGTGGCGAGGTAGCTATCGAGACACAAAGCACTGGGAATTTAATGCTCGGTTGGAGGTCACCAAACATAGGCAAGAAGGACATCTAACCGTACACAGGCGCACACAACCACACGGACAAAACTAGGCCACCATTCGATACTGGATCATTCCTATTTGCACTAACGTCACACAATTCACGCACTGGCCATGTCGCAGTGTGTTATGCAAGAAGCGCACACACACACGCTCTATGATTGCGATTCCCAGTCTCCACGAATGTGTCCTTACGATGGGTCCTCACATACTTCCTGAACCTGCTGCATTTGTTGGATCCAATTTTGTCTGTGAAGGCACGAGACAGTGCGAGCGAGACAGTGCAACCGAGAACAATCCGATGGCCGAAGGAGACATAATTAAAATTAATTCAGCAGCAACCCTTATCAGCATGATTTAACAGTTAGAGTGCCAAGACGGATGTATTCTGCTGTGGAGGGAAAGTTCCAACACACACATATACACACATCCGTATGACATCATGTTTTCTTACACACCACCGGACAATAGATATCGGCCGTCGAGAGCGTCTTACGGTATGGATGTGTCTGTACATGTGTGGTAGAAACAGGCAGACAGATACGGTTATTATAACAGCCCTGCCCAATTAAGCCGTAGTCTGTTGACCGGTCACTTTCAATGGTTGCTTTCAATTGAGATACCTACCGACCCTTTCACCCGGGTCCACACCGTTGACACCGATCGTGCCATCCCGGGGGGGGGGAGGGAACCCGGGATAGGCTCATAATCCGCTAGCGTGCATGCAACTGCATAAGCATCGGAAAGATAATGAGCAAACACACATACACACCTCAAAACCGTGGCGAACCAAGCGTTATGAATAATAGAAGGCAATCAGAACTATTTTCGTTCCTTTTCAATGGGTTTCCCTTCTCGATATGCACCCGATTGTTCTGATAATAGCTTATGGGCCGCAATCACGACATTCTGATTGGGTTCTGTTTCGGGCGGGAGTGTGAAGTTGGAATGAGAAGAATTCTATTCTTCCACTGCTTGGGTATACCAATAAACTCTAATGACCATTCAGTAGCTTTCACCAATCGATTCGATCGTTGTCAAACAGCGTATTTAATACAATGGTATCAATTTTAATCTAGGCTAATTTTGTAATATAAAACAAATCCAAACTTTTTAATGAATAGGTACAAGATCCGTAATGATATGCATTTTAATTATTTTTGATTAAGAATTTTACAGAAGAATTGGGAAACCAGCTTTTTATAAGTCATTCGAAATTCTGGCAAATACTGATGACATATTTATTTATTTGCATATTTATTTTGAAGCGATATAGATTCGATATAGTAGAATAACTAACTTAAGAATCGAGCAGATGGCACAAAACCTGAGCTTGGATAGCTTGGACGTGCTGCTAGGAGTCAGCACCGTCAATACCGACATAGTAATCATACTAAGGATTAGCCTCACATACATCTTATAGACATGGCCTCTGTCCAAAACTGTCGTCACTTGTCATTAGATCAATTAGACTTGTTATGCTACGATGAACTAGTCACGTCACGAGAAAAGCATCGAACAACCGAACTTTTTAGACCATCTACAAAAATGGCGTAATAGGCTCAATCTAAGATGAAATAAAGGCGTTGATAAGTCCGCTCGATTTGGGGTAATGGATTGACAGACAACGGTATCGAAGATTTCTGCTGCGAACCAAGGCCGTGAAACAGTTGGAACTCCTGAAAACGTTGCAGAGTGTTGTCGAATGTAATCTGATTTTTTTTAAATATTATTTCACGATAATTTTCCAAATTTAAATATAAGGAATCTTGACAAACATTTCTTGGATTATTTATTTATCGTTTGGTTTTTGATGAAAATTACAATAGGCTTATAAATGACTTTAGTAAGCATTTCCTCCAACTGATATCCGGACATTCTTAGTTATATTTTTTTACTATTGAGTGATGTCTATTCTACGATAAACATATAAATACAAAATTTACCTCAAATCATTTCCTTATTGCAGAGACTCAAATGCCACATTTCCAAGGAAAACCCATTAAACTAATTTTTCCAGAGGTAAACGCGAATTCAATTCAACAGAATAATCCTCTTTAAAAAGGAAGTTATTCATAGAACTTGTCAAATTCACTTATCGCACGCAACGAACATAATTTAAACCGACCGGTCAATTCCCGTTGTACAGCTCGCTTTAACCGTAGCATCGTGCATAAATTTTCACGCCAATGGAAAAACACTCGCAAAAATGGCGTCTCGCATGGAATAATATTATCCGGGCAAAGTAAAAGACAGGCGTAAAATTAGCTAAGACTAGAAGAGCCACAGCTAACTAATAGGTGGAACAAATGTGCAACAAAACAGAATACGGCTTCAAGTCGTGTGCTCGGTAGGAGATAAACCGAGCATGCAACATTCGGTCCGATATGTAAGCAGGCCAAGCCGGGGGAGAACTGCTCGGTGTGCCATCATAATTCTAGCAGCCGTGCGTGCATTTGAGCAGCATTTATTTTTCATTTTTTTCCAATTCACCTCCACAGTGAGTTTCGTTCTTCCAATTCTAAAATCGTACCACAATTTTCCATCCAACATCCTTCGCGCTTCGTGCCACCTAGTGAGCGATAAGTACGGTCACGGCATGCGTTGCGTTATTGGGAAAAGAAAAGCAGTACACAAACACACACAGACACTGACATACACACAATCGCCCCCTCGACGCGCATTCGGATGGAAACGAAGGAAAATTTAGTCCAAGGAGGGTCGGACCCACCCGTCATGGCCGAGGACAAAGCGACGGTTGATTGCCGAATGTCTGCACGCAGGAGAGAAAAAAGGGGGCCAGGGACGGGGCGCTTGTTTAAGTGATGCTTTAGATTGATAAGAATTATATCTAATTTGTTACATTCTTCTTCCTCTTTTTTTTCATAGACTTCGCCGAGTCCCATGTTTTGTTGGAAAGCTACTAGCGATGCCGGTTCCGCGAAACCGTCCTGCCCGTAGCACGAGTTGTTAAGGAAGTTCCTAAGCCCTTTTTAGCAGTGCCGTCACTCAGATGGTTCGTCCTACGTGTTCATCTCTGCGATGGCGAACGCGCCGAGGCAGCAAAAAGAATCCCGAAGAATTGTCAAAATTATTTTTGATAAATTCATTCCTATTATCTATTCACTTCTCTTCCATTTTTGTTGTGAGGTTGTTGTTTGCACTACGGTGACTGGATGTCTGGGTGTCCTGAAACAGGGGGAAAAGCTTTTTCGCCTCAAGAATGTCTTCCGGGGAAACAAATGGTGCAAAATTCGAAACACCCAAGGACTCGCAAGGCAGTGAGGATAATTTTATCTGCTTCGTCAGAGGGAAAATCTTTCGACCTACAGCCCAACCAACAGCAGCAGGAGCGAAAAAACGACTCCCACGAAGCAAAGAACCCAACAGTGAAGACATTCCGCACATCACAACTGACGTTGGTTTGGTCTGGCACATCCTTCGCTGAAGGCCGGCAGGCGCGCAATGGATGTGTAAATTGTGAGCATTGCTTACCATAAATCATTTCCGGGAAAGCACACGCCTACCGATACGCTAACGAGGAGTTAACGGTAAAGCACAAAATCAACTTGCATGCCTCCCCAATCAAGAGCACGCCCGGTGAGGACGGATATCCTCTTCTTCGTTTCTAGGAGCGATTTTTTTTTGTGTGTGCGCCTCTAAATAGGCGCCAGAAGAAAAAAGGGCTAGCTGGATGGGCTGCGTGCAGGAAAATTGATGAACTCGTGATTGGTGGTAATTAAGGTTGAAGGATATTTTGCCCCATTCTGCAAAATGGGAGTGGAAAAAATTTAACTAAAGCCTTTGCAGCTTCTTCCCCGGATAATGAGGGAGGATTTCTGGTAAATTGGAAAATTTTCCTACAACACAGGGAAAAGAACCAACTGAGGCTTTTTTAGCTTAAAAGTTAGATCTATCATGGGAGCAATTATTCGCAACTATTACCACTTGGGGTTAATGATAAATAAGGGAAAAGTAAAGGGGAAAGTATCAGCCATCATATGTAACAATATGCTTCAATATACCCGTGCTTGTATAAACATTGCCCAGAACGCTACAATCTGAAATGTTGTAAAAAATCCTGTACTGGGAACACGAGTCTCATGCAACTGATGTACAGTTGAATACAAAGTTTGTTTTAAATTTTGTAATGACATTACTGTAATTCTAATTCACTGAATTCGTAACTCCATTCTTCGCAAAATATTGCACTGTATGGTTATAGCATACAACATATTACACATCTAAACTTTAGATTTCCTTGAAAATCTTCGAGAATTCTCTCCCGCCGTCATGTGCTCTTCTAGAATTAAATTTCCGGACTTTCTTCCAGCAAATTTTGAGGATATCTTTTGATCAAAATATCATTTCAATAATGATTTAATTTTAAAATTCTTACTGAGCAATAGGTTTTCGATAAACTTTAAAAAATTAGTTATTTTGATTACATTCCAACTTCAAATTGTACCTTAACAGGAGAGATGTCTTGTAAAATCTGGTACAATCCTTATCCTTTATTAATCGAAATGAATTGTAATGTTATGTATAAGGACACAATCAGCACATTTAGATCAGGATCAATCACCCTCCTACAGTAAATTTTGTAATTGCTTCTGCTTAAGAAACAACAATTAGGGAATGATTCTACCAGTATTTATAAACCAATAACTAAATTCACAACTACTTTTTTCTCCAAAACTTTTTACTTTGAATTGATCGATCTCGGACGCAACTTGCTGCACATTAAAGAACAAAAACACCACTTAAAATTAGCGCAAAGCATGTTTTACGCTTTCAACATGATGTTTTTATCAAATCTCCGATACTATTACGAATCATAAGATGTTTTTCTAAAATCTGTTCAATCATCATCATATTATCTCCCATTAAACTTTAGACTTTGATATCCCAATGCCAAAATTTATAATTTGTTTGCTTATATATTTTATTTTCATCTGTCATTTTTGAATTATTTGGGAAAATTTTCTAAACTTTATAATTCTACATTTTCTAGATGGGTCGAGTCAATTCCCATCAAGTATTAATGTTAATGCAGACATGGATGAAGAAAAGATCCAATTCAGACGATTCATTTAATTGTTTCCGGATAATGAGGGAGGATTTCTGGTAAATTGGAAAATTTTCCTACAACACAGGGAAAAGAACCAACTGCGGCTTTTGTAGCTTAAAAGTTAGATCTATTATGGGAGCAATTATTCGCAACTATTACCACTTGGGGTAAATGAGAAAAAAGGGGAAAGTATCAGCCATCATATGTAACAATATGCTTCAATATACCCGTGCTTGTATAAACATTGCCCAGAACGCTACAATCTGAAATGTTGTAAAAAATCCTGTACTGGGAACACGAGTCTCATGCAACTGATGTACAGTTGAATACAAAGTTTGTTTTAAATTTTGTAATGACATTAATGTAATTCCAATTCACTGAATTCGTAACTCCATTCTTCGCAAAATATTGCACTGTATGGTTATAGCATACAACATATTACACATCTAAACTTTAGATTTCCTTGAAAATCTTCGAGAATTCTCTCCCGACGTCATGTGCTCTTCTAGAATTAAATTTCCGGACTTTCTTCCAGCAAATTTTGAGGATATCTTTTGATCAAAATATCATTTCAATAATGATTTAATTTTAAAATTCTTACTGAGCAATAGGTTTTCGATAAACTTTAAAAAATTAGTTATTTTGATTACATTCCAACTTCAAATTGTACCTTAACAGGAGAGATGTCTTGTAAAATCTGGTACAATCCTTATCCTTTATTAATCGAAATGAATTGTAATGTTATGTATAAGGACACAATCAGCACATTTAGATCAGGATCAATCACCCTCCTACAGTAAATTTTGTAATTGCTTCTGCTTAAGAAACAACAATTAGGGAATGATTCTACCAGTATTTATAAACCAATAACTAAATTCACAACTACTTTTTTCTCCAAAACTTTTTACTTTGAATTGATCGATCTCGGACGCAACTTGCTGCACATTAAAGAACAAAAACACCACTTAAAATTAGCGCAAAGCATGTTTTACGCTTTCAACATGATGTTTTTATCAAATCTCCGATACTATTACGAATCATAAGATGTTTTTCTAAAATCTGTTCAATCATCATCATATTATCTCCCATTAAACATTAGACTTTGATATCCCAATGCCAAAATTTATAATTTGTTTGCTTATATATTTTATTTTCATCTGTCATTTTTGAATTATTTGGGAAAATTTTCTAAACTTTATAATTCTACATTTTCTAGATGGGTCGAGTCAATTCCCATCAAGTATTAATGTTAATGCAGACATGGATGAAGAAAAGATCCAATTCAGACGATTCATTTAATTGTTTTAAGGGTACAACAGACACCATTGTGTAGAATATTTTGTGTCAAAAAATTACAACTTTCGCGGTTAACAATAATACCTTACGGGCACAAGAAAATTATACTTCTGTATTAGTTTAAAAGTATTATTTATTTTCGCAGTAGAAGGAAAGAACATTAAAAATTCATATATCTATTCCACTGGCACCGTACAAAACGGAATGATGCAATGTATCGAATTCATTTAAATAATTCGAATCTATCAACGATAAATATTTCAATTTTTCCCTTCTAACAATCTCAAACTCGATTACAAAGCCCGCTTCCACACACACACACACACACAATTTACTCTACTCACCTATCTAAAAATTCGATGTTTACAACCGGAAGAAGCAATATTGACTATATCCTGATGATTAATAGAACAAATCAACACTCGGATACACTTTACCGATGGGAAACGATTTCCCTGCGTAACGCACACGCACACGCACACACACACACTACACCTTCTCACACCGCACGCACCACCAATATCTGCGGAATGGCCTTCCTTTCCCGGCGAATCAATTCGCCCAGTTTTAGGCCCACGACAAACTAAACGACAATCAACACGAACAACACACCACACGGACGTTGTTACCGCCGGGCATCCTTCTTTTGCGTGCAAAAAATCATTTCACACTGTACCGCACCGACCATCCCATGTGTCACACGGCTTTGCTCGTTCGCCTTATTTGCGCACTGTTTCTGCTTCCTTCGGCGTATTTTTTTCACAACCACCGCTTTTCATGCTGCCGTTTCAAGCGATCCTGGACACGCGGCAGTAGCAGCCATCGGTGTAATTCCTTCCCGGGATGCTGGGATAATGAAATTTGACACCTTCACGATTCATACAGAAACACGTTCACTCACGTACACACACACACTAATACGCTAACATTATTGTACACACTTCACTTGAGGCTTTATACGGGAAGGACCGTACGTAGGGCTGTTGTTCCTGTGCCACGGTACACTGTCACCCGCGCTATTCCGGGGTGAAAAATTCGCCAGGGAATTTCCACTCACTTGCTACAACACTTCACTAAGCAATCCATTGCCAGCAACATCCACTACACCTAGAAACGCAACAAAAAAGAGAACGGAAAGAGTACGAGATTAAGGACCGGGACCAACGGAGCGACCAGCACGATCGAAAGGCAGCATTTCGGGATGTGTCATTCCGGGTCGCAACTCCCAAAATACGCCCGAGCCCGAGGAGGGGGAGAAAATCGAACCACAGATTCTAGCACATCCACAGAACACACGGAGCTTACGAGGGGAAAAAAAGGGAAAACAACAGGAAAACACTATCGACAGGATTCCCGTTTTCCAGCTGTCAAACGCAGCGGTTACCCCGTGCAGCATACATTAGCACAACGCACTGGCTGGCGACGACTATGCGGTCGTGTTGTAGGTAGTGGCATCGAACATCGTGGTTGGCGGCCACACCAACGGTTAGCCTCGCACTGTCTGCTGCTGCTGCTGCTGCAACACCACATCCCAGCACATCCGTGTCGCTGTCCAGCACTTGCCACAATTCCACGACTAAAGAAAATCCAGCCAGGACGAGAAGCTGGATCGGCTGGTGCGGTGGGGATGAGATGTTGGTTTGCAATTTTTCCACCGGACCTACGATACACACGTTTCTGCTGCCTTTTTTTGGGGCCCGATGTCACCTCAACGTTTTCGCACTCACTTACTGCTCACTCGCAGCCGATTTTCTCATCTACCACACACACAAACACCGTCACGAGTGTGTGGAAAACTACCTCTTTTTTTGGCGAAAAACTCACACCGCTCACGCTCTTTCTCACCCACAGTATCGTTCGGGTTTCCCGGTCCGAGAGGATATGCGTGCGCTTTCCGAGGGAAAACCCGAACTCCGTATTCGTAAACACACGCGAACACAGTTCCCATCCCCAACTAGTCTTCGGGACGCGCTTCGGGGGAAGCGAAAAAAAAACGGATGCTGTAGGAGATTTTCCCAACTGCAAGGATTTTTCTCACCCAAAACATATCACGCACACACTATTGGAAATAAAAGCACACTCACACACACACATACGAACATGAATACTGTCAAAAAAGGGATGAACTTGTGTATTGACACACACAGTAACGCAGCAAAGGGCACAGTGTATCCAAGTGTGGGACTGGTATTTCGGATTTTCTTTCGGAAAAATCACAAGCTTTGTGTGATAAGAAACTGGTACCATCCACTTTTCCAATTACAACTGTACTGGTAACGCGCGCTTGTCTTCTCTTGATTGTTATTTAACTCGTGAGCTTCAACGAAACACAAAACTTCTGGAAAGGCTCCGATCGACTTTTTCGCCGTTTTCGGTGGCCTCGTGACCGCGTGGAGCAAAGGAAAAACATCCAACCAACACAGGCGCATCTTCCCGCAGGACACACACCACAGAAAGCCGACGACGATAACGAAAGGAAACACACTCACACTCCGCACACAGAGAAAGCATTTCGGATGACTTTTCGCAGCGTAGTAGGCGGCTTCTGCAGAAGGCTTGGATGTTTGTCCTTCCGTGTTATTGACGTATGGGGCTACGGGAGGCTACGTTGCTAGGCTGAGAAGATGGGGGGTAATCGCCTTTCTATCCGATATCCTTTGCAGTAACTTTAGAAGTTTAAAAAAACGCACATAAAAACACACACCCAAAAACGGTTCTAACCGGACGGTTGCATTCGTACGCACCTGCACACCGCACACACGGATGCATCCGAACACAAAATGCACCTGATCGTTTCCTAAACCCCTCAGAACGAACGAACGGCTGCCAGAGGGGACGTAATTTCTCACTTCTCTATTCCGCTCTGTTCTTCGGAGCATCAACATTTGCTGCAGCCGCCGCTTGCCTTGCAGCCTTTTCTTTATGGTGACCAACCACTTTTCGACCCCAAATTCGGCCGAGATAGATCGAGTTCACTGTTCGCTTGGGATGGCCGTTTTTTCAACAACAACAAAAAAAAAACACTGTACAAGCCCAAGAAACTATACCAAAAAAAAAGCACATATAAAAACTTCATATTATTCTCCGTTTCATTTTGTGCTGCTCGTTTGCGTGGTCTCGGGCAAGCGAAAGACGTGTGGGCTGCACGATATATATCGAGGGTTTGAAGTTGTCGTCTTCGCTGTCCACAAAACCCGCCACCAGCCACAGTGAGTCACAAACAGGAATTGGTCAACTTTTTTTTTTGTCACTTGAATTTGATGGCAGAAGCCTAATTTCCTCACTGGCAGCTTCAGCCAGTTAGTGAGGCCTAGTTTGGAGATATCTTGGGCCCTCTTTCTTGCTGTGTTTTGCTTGCCTGCTTGCTTACTTTTGCCGCAGCGCACACGCACTGTAGGACACATACGCACGTACACATACACGCACACACTCGCGCCCGTACACAGATACACGCACACGCGTACACGGTTTCTACGCGACCGAAGGGAATAGAGTGGGTCGTTCCGGGCCGTTCCGGGACGAATCTTACGGACGACGACCAACCGCTCGGTTCCGAGATGAAGTTCTTACTGACGTGCCCGAACCATCCGGACTCAGCGCGGAGATGGGCGAATCGCTCTGGCACACATCGCTCGGGCGCTAGGTTGCCGTGCGCGGGCGATGACGACGACGGTCGGCGAGATGTCTCAATCTTCAGCTGGAGAGAGATCGCCGGACCAGCGGCACTCACGAGCGGCAACTCCGTACGCATACTCTCGCAGACCCTTTCTTGACTTGCGCAATGTCTTGCTCACGTTTGCTCACCAACGGTCCCAATGCTGTGCTATGTTTACGACGGCAGCATAGCGCTGTATAACAGTTGATGGTTGTGTAGCCGGTGCTTGCGGTCTCGGGTGTTGCATGAACGCGTAGAGCGAATGAACACCAACCACTCGGGATGAACCGTTTCAACGCAACCAGCCGGCCAAGCCGGCAATTATTATGAAATGCACAACCTGCACCAGGAACGACAGACAGAAGATGCACATGCTGTTTTTCGGATGGGGTTTGCTGCTTTCGGTAGCAATTAGAAAACCGGTCAACCGGTGGTGATGGAACGCACCAACACCGACACACAGCTTGTGCATCATGCCTTGGCGTGCATTTATGTTATTATTTTTTGTTTTCATTTTCTCCCCCCGGAGGGATCGGGACGTTCGAAGTGGGCAGTAAAGCAAAATGCAACAACCCTACTGAAGAACTGAAGAACGTCCCGATGCGTGCGTCAACGGGTGATGCGCAACAATCGCTTTCCATCAAGGGGCTCGAACCGGCAGCAAGGGAATCATAATTAATACAATATATTGGCCACGCGGACGCAAAGGTTTCCTCATGTTCTTTTCCTTTCTTTCTCTCTTTCTCTGTTTCTTTTACGACAGCACCCTCAGAGAAATGGATAAGAATGGTGCCGAAATTTAAGGTCCGGTCGGTTGAATTTCATTCGCTATGGAACCTTCAAGAAAGAGAGTAAGAATCTACCTACAGGTACCCGGTAGGGTTTGGGTTTCTC
>KZ062401.1:63977-84636 GCA_002091835.1 Anopheles maculatus
GTACGTTGACATTGGAGGTCAAGTGTGTCGAAAAACGATTTTACTCTTCCTGGCTGCAAGCGATTGCACCGACCGTCTGGCATATTCCTGCGTCGTGCGCTCTTTGGGAAGGGTTGAAGTGTAAAATTATTATAAAGATTGGGTAGTTTTTTAGCCTTGGCTTGAAAAAGAAACACGATTTTTTCTTTCTATCAAGACGATCAATCAAAAACGTAGAAAGAAAACAAAAACACACCTTATCAATCGTAAGTCATGTTAATAGATTTAATTTATGTAATGTTGACTTTTGTTGATTAAAGCTAGCCAGCCATAACTAAACTGCTGAATCTATCTTTATAAGAAAATATGTGTCTAATGAAAAAAGATCATTATCGGAGTCACTACCGACAACAAAATTGTTTCAATTTGTATTCAACTCTTGTAATAATTACTTTTAATTTTTTTTACCAACAACAGTTAAACAGATCATGATGTTGTGGTAGATGTAGTCAATTGTTGTTGTATAGTAGCATCAAAACCAAGGATATGGAAGACATGTAATCAAGTTTTCGTCAGAAGAAGGATGTGAATTCTCTTAGCAGAATAAAGTAAAAAGAGGCACACACCTTTACAAAAAAAATTTAGGCGAGAAGTTGCCTTTTAATAAAGAAATAAATAAATGCATGCAACAATGTGAATTAACATATTATAATAATCGTATATTGACAGTAAAAACTACATGGTAGGATGCCTTAAACGAATAATTAAATAATTTAAAAGAAAGCATTAAAGCCAACGTACGCAATTTGTACTTTTGATTGATTATTATATTTATGTTTATATTATTTTTCCAATGTGTAGACAATTTTTTCAATGTGTTTTTTCAATGTTTCAATGTGTATGATAATATTTTTTAACTTACTCAAATATCAAGTTAAGCTTTCTCTTCTAGTTTTTTTACACACAAAAAGCAAGTGATTGAACAGGTCTACTAAAGACTGTATCACAATGTAACTTTTACAACAAAACTGCTACACAATTGTACAGTTTTGCAAAAGACTTAGGAAAAGCAGTAATTCTTTCAATTAGAGATAAAGATAGACTCTAAACTTGTCAACGTATCTAACTTAAATCCTCATAACCATAAGCAATTGACAAATGATGGAAGGAAATGTATCAACGTTAATGGAAAAAGTGAAAGTTTTTAAAAGAACTCAACTATACAAGCGGTGTTAGAGTAAATCTCGCAAACGACATTATCCATCAATCAATTATGTTTTCTTAAGTCTCTTAGGAAAGATAAGCGTAGCTTTCTCATATTGAGTCCAGTATAATATGGACACCAACGCAACAGCACATAATACACTAGCTGTGCATTTGTGCAAAGAAAATTCATACATTTATCTCCTTGGGCTCGTAACCCAACATACCCCATTAACCAGTATCCTAGGTATCCATCAAACTTATCAGTTCTTGAGCAGCTTCCAAATAATGTTGATACCTCGGAGGAGAGTCATACATATAGAAGATTGGAAAGTTTCAAAAGTTCGAAATCAAACAGGAATTTCGAGTTGATCTTATACAGTGCGTAACACAACTATAAGGCCACTTGTTTTTTGAGAATAACTGGAAAAGTTGAGAAGATAGATAAAATTGATGTTCTACAAAGTTGTAGAGAATAAAAAAATACGGATTTTTATGGATTTGCATTCTTTTACGCACACTAATACTATTTTTTTCTCTGGGTTGAAAATTGCTCCTTGTATCATAACTATAAGGCCACCTACGAAAATCCTTTGTTTTTTCATGCAAATTAACATTTTAAAAATCGGTAAAAATTACAATTAGTAAGAAAGTCTCCCGTTTAACGTAAAAACAATTTTAAACAACTTGTTTTTTTAACTTTTGGTAAACTTATGCATGCATTTGTTAAATTTTCAGAGTTTTTATGCATAATTTTTTTATATTTTTATTTTTATAGTTTTTTTGTGTGATATTTTGGACTAATTTTTTTTGGAGCATGAAACTACAATAAATACCTTTCCAAATATGTATAAACATCCCTGGTACAGTACCCATAGCATGTGCAGGAGCCAAATAAATGTACTTAGAAATGAGCCTTTTTGCGGTGTACATTGCTTTAAGTGCCTCGTGAACTTCGAAAACTAAAGATAAAAATATGCAAAAAATGGGACATAATGAGGAATATTAGGGAATATCAAAAATATTTTTTACAGATTTTTCCTACGATCAGCGACCGCTACGCTCTCCCCTCTTTTACAGCTTTCGAAATATTTGCAACGATGTGCCACATAAGTATGAAAAGGCCGTTTTGATTTGTTTAGTTAACTTACAGCCAAATAACATACACTTCTCAAATCAAAATATCGTACGTTTTGTATTGAATTGTATGACTTGTTTTTAGTTTTTAAGCAGAATTTTTTTTAAAGAATGCGAGATAACTGTACACAAATTTGTAACAGAATCGATGGGTTCGCTTGTACTGTTCGTAAACGTTTACGCGCGCTTCTGTTGCAGTAAAAGAGGGGAGAGCGTAGCGTTCGCTGATCATAGGAAAAATCTGTAAAAAATATTTTTGATATTCCCTAATATTTCTCATTATGTACCATTTTTTGCATATTTTTATCTTTAGTTTTCCAAGTTCACGAGGCACTTAAAGCAATGTACACCGCAAAAAGGCTGATTTCTAAGTACGTTTATTTGCCTCCTGCACATGCAATGGGTACTGTACCAGGGATGTTTATACATATTTGAAAAGGTATTTTTTGTAGTTTCATGCTCCAAAAAAAATTAGTCCAAAATATCACACAAAAAAACTATAAAAATAAAAATATAAAAAAATTATGCATAAAAACTCTGAAAATTTAACAAATGCATGCATAAGTTTACCAAAAGTTAAAAAAACAAGTTGTTTAAAATTGTTTTTACGTTAAACGGGAGACTTTCTTACTAATTGTAATTTTTACCGATTTTTAAAATGTTAATTTGCATGAAAAAACAAAGGATTTTCGTAGGTGGCCTTATAGTTATGATACAAGGAGCAATTTTTAACCCAGAGAAAAAAATAGTATTAGTGTGCGTAAAAATATGCAAATCCATAAAAATCCGTATTTTTTTATTCTCTACAACTTTGTAGAACATCAATTTTACCTATCTTCTCAACTTTTCCAGTTATTCTCAAAAAACAAGTGGCCTTATAGTTGCGTTACGCACTGTAGCTATGATGGAATGATTGCTGAGGTGTGATCATTTCATCAGAATTTCTTAGCACATATTTTGTTTTTGTTAACATCAGATATTAAATATTGTATAAAACATTTTAACATCTATTCTTTATCTTGTATCCCAAATCTACACCTTAAAATCAACAAACCAAAATTACTTGCACATTTAATTTCAAAACTACATGAATCAGGTTTCGGCTGAGTTCTCCTGCACGCAATTCATATTTACAAAAATTAAATACAACAAGCTTCGCCTAAAAAACGCCTACTTCTTTAGTTACGCTCAATTTCTTCAATGGGAACCTACCTCGGGCCATGCTGGGTCAGAATTTATCTTTAAAATTAACATCTCCTTTACCGGTAATGGTATGCATCTCGCTGCACATCACAATCATCGACCAATTGCAATACACTTCATCATCTCGTTGACCTTATTTAGCCAGAAATTGGTTACTCTTTTCATTGCAACATTTCGTTTTATTATTGCATTACCTACCAACCGCTCTGTACTTATCGATTAAAACGTATCCCAGCCGGGCATGGGGGATCCTTCTGGGAGCACAACCAAAAACAATCGACCATCAAATGTTCCCATGGGCTCGCACACTCTCAACACACAGACACGACAAGTAGCGAAACATGTCCCCTGGTCGTTGATTTCCCATCCAAAGGATGTTGCGTTACGTTCCGCAGTGTGACTTTTTTTTTGCCTGCCTGCCTGCCTGCCTACTAGCCTGCCCGGACGTGTAAGGCCATCAAGAAAAGTGAAAAAAGAGCATGATCACTGATGTAACCGTTTGAAACGAGTCTCACTAGCAATTACAAAGTCCCTGCCATCAGTCCCTGGTCGTCGTGGCACCTTGCTCGGTTGCACATGTGAATTTTGATGGATTGGCACCGAAAAATTGCTGGTGGCTCATGTAGCCGTTGTGTGCGTGCGTGTGTGTGTGTGTGCGTAATTCAGACGCAACATTTGTGCATTTCGCTTCCGAAAGCAACAAACCCTGTACTTAGCTCAAAACCGTGGGAAACAACCACGCAGATGATAAGTGCAACCATAACTTCCGTCCCCAAGATTCCGTCTTCTGTCGTCGTTGTCGTCTGCCGAAATTCACCTGTCAAAAATAGCAACACCATTGCCAAACTTCCGCCAATCAATCCGCAAAGGAAGCGTACACAAAAACAGACAGCATTATCTTGCCTTTCTACTTCGCCCAAGATCGTCCAACTCTTCGAACATCTCAGTGTCATTTACTCCGAAGCAGGTGTAGCACTGGAACGCGTGCCGCGTGTTGTGGTCGAGCATAATAATCGCACCCATTTGCAGGCCTCCGTCATCGATCGGGCAATAGTAAACACAAGCCTCTGCCGGGCTCATCGTGGCCGTCGTCGTCTTCCTCGCAGGTTTTTTTTCTTCTCTTTCTTTAGTTATCATCCACCATCGTGCACACATTGCGAAAACGCCAACCGTGCAGGTGAAAACAAGTCCCGATCCGCACAGCAACCGCACAGAGCGTGCAGAGTAGCCGGCAAAGGGAAGCGAGCTCCCGGAACGCATATCTGACAAGACTTCTCAAGTTCGAGGACTACAAACATCTTGCAGGTGACAGGACCGATGGAGCAAGTTTTACGATTCGCAATTAAACATCCAACTTTTCTCCCCATTTCGTCGTGCCCTGTTTTTGATTCCACGCTCAAGAAAACAACTTCCAGCGCACGAGCCAATCGGGCCATCGAAAGGATGCAACACGGGCAGATGCAGATGCGGTACGCCGAAACGTTTGACCTTCCGTACGAACGTTCGGTCTGTTGCGGAGTGGGTTTAAACTTTTTGAAGACGATGTCATAAAATGCTCAAGTGCTCCACGAACAGGGAATCCAAATCAATTTCAACTAAATGGCAAAAATGTGGTTCGGGCTGTTTATTATGATTTTATGGCTTTAAATTGAAGTATTTTTGGGAGGCGAGTGCTTAGGAGACGAGCGGATGGGTTTAAATTTGTCCATGAAAAATAAAACACTCATTCATTTGATTCCTTTGCAGCATAAAAAATATATTGTTACGTGTTATACCTGTAAAATGATTACCGGGTATAAAAAGATAGGCTGGGAGAAATTTAATATCCAGTTTTTAAATCATTTGTTACGAGGTTTTAAAGAATTATTATTCCACACTGCCAGAATGATAATGCCAGGATGAAGTAAATGATTAAGCAAATAGCAAAAAAACTCCCCTAGCGTTGCAAATAAAATATGTTCTATTAAATATTTTTTTAAATATTTTCTTTTATAACAATTTTTCCAAAACAGAAGCAGCAAAAAAAAAGGATATCACAATTAAAATATTCTAATAAAAGTTAATTGTGTACTCCGATCATTTAAAATTGTACTTGTTTTGGCGAGTTAAAGGTGTTCCAAACTATCAAGTTATCATCTTTATGCAGAGTTATTAAAACAGAGAACAACATAAGTTTATTCAATGACTCGTTGTGCCAAGACTTTAAAGATGTTTTTCTGCTCGATTTTAGAGTTCAACAGTCTCCTTACATACCCGTCCTCAGAACTCGAATTAACAAATCCTCGAACACGCTCGAAAATTGACAATCCTCGAACACGCTCCCAGTTTAAGGAGGTCTTTTTTCCAAATCAATATCCCGGCCATTGTAGGTTCATGTTAGTTCGGATCTACCACGCCTCCTCCTTCCATGTGGGCGGCCTCAAAGATCTCTGTGAGCTGGGCCGTTTGGTGCCATTCTCGTAACATGATCAGCCCACGAGACGAGTCTAATTCAATGCACAATTTACATTATCCTTCCACACATACTAGGCACACATAAGAAACCCTTCTAATCATCTTCCTTACAAACAATACTTAGGGTGATGATTGGGTTTCGTTAGTTTTGTACGGAGTCCATGTGGCAAAGTAGGTGGAACACAGATGAGCTGAGGGAGTTTTTATAATCGATCACTACCCATATGTCCTTGAAGCCTTGGTTCCATGGCATCTCAAGGCATCGTGCGTTCAATGGATATTTTCTAAAGTTAGCGGCTGCGACCTGGAATACAATACAACTTGCTGGACGCAGTACAAGGCATTGGAAGGATCCCAAACGTTCTGATGCAGATTCTGCTTGGAGATGCAGACAACGGCTACCTGAGAGCTGTGTTTGATGTTTGCCAATCAAATAGACAATTAGGGTGATCTGATTTTTATCCTGGGTAGATGACTCTCGAGCAGTCCTAGGACTCAGTCGCAAGCCTAAACGAAGCAGTTAACCTTTGAATATGTGGTGTGAACAGTAGTTTCTCATTCGCATAGAAGGCCATACCCTAACAAAATAGAAGAAGAAGAAGAAGAAGAAGAAGAAGAAGAAGATCTTTATCCTTCCTTCAACTCCTACTGTTTGTGTGTCTAATATATGTATTGCAGCTCGCTTGTATGATGGAATATATATGATTGGGTGTATGAAAGAATATATCGATGAGTGCGGTACGGCACAGACACACTTCAAGCGATCAAAACACTCGACAGACTAATCAGCTAGAAGGAACAAGGAGACCACATACAGAGCTGCAAACTTCGACTCAATCGAACGCGCTTCGGACAGGGAATACGGCAAAGATTCTCGATACGACCTGGACTTCGCATAAGGATTACAGAATACTTGGCAAAGAAAGGTCCATTTATACCTAGAATAAGGTGCCATCTGACGATACAGACCTTCGCTAGGAACAGAACTTTGCGTTTGGATGACGGAACAACTTGCAACATGCGAGCAAACCTGGGATAAGATGCAATTGTTATGGATTTAGTTGTAAACAGTACTGCCAGATCGTCCCATATAAATACAAAAAAACTATCAGCTAAAAAACCATCGATCCACTTAACTCCATAATGTATACATATTTAAATAACGCGGTCAAAACAACATCTGTTAGCATGCCAAACAGAACAACAACAAAAAATCCTTTTTTTCCCCATCATCTCGCTATCACCTGCAGAAAGAAAGTC
The DNA here is from genome assembly GCA_002091835.1 of Anopheles maculatus. Classification (NCBI taxonomy): domain Eukaryota; kingdom Metazoa; phylum Arthropoda; class Insecta; order Diptera; family Culicidae; genus Anopheles; species Anopheles maculatus. The sequence goes on from KZ062401.1 coordinate 71,214, forward strand.
GTCTTATGGTTTGGCTTTCTATAAAATTACTTGCCCAAGGTTGAACATAATTATCCATAAACCAAGCGAAGCAAAACCACAACGTATGCAAATGATGCATCGTGACCCATTGCTGTGGTGGAAAGCCAAACGTGCAGATGCTGCTACTTCTGCTGCTGCTGCTGCTAGCATTGATGCGAAGATGAAAGTTGCGTACCGCTGTATGCGCGTTAATAGCCACTTCAGCCACAAACCACCAGAACCAGCTTAAAACGGCTGAAGAACGCGCTTACAAACGAACACCTTTAAAACATTGGTAAGCATTTTCGTACCCAGGTCCCAGGTGTTAGCTTACACGCGGGCACCAGAAAAACAAAAACACCCGAATCCAAACAAAAGCATCGTATCGGTTGATCGAATGGGCAAGATTAAAGACATTTCGCGTCGAATCCTTCAAATCGATAGCTGTGCGAAGGCGTAACAGGAGCAATCGCGCAGGGGGGAAAAATCACACAATTCAACACTTATCACGGTTCGGTGCGAATGGAATCGGTTCTCGATTGCGGAAGTCAATCAAAAGCGTGCCGTTGTGTCTCGCGTCGAAGAGGTCCTTGAGCCGTGGCTAGTTCTTAGCCGTTTCCATTTCCATTTGCCGGTTGGATCCATTGTGGCGGGATCCGTTTGCCCCAGCCCCTACTCCTTAAGTCTGCCGTATAAATGGGCTCCTCCCGTAACCGGCCTACCACTTACAGCGTTCAATTGGCTATGAGGTAGCATTATAATAACACCACTTCCGCGTTCCACGTCAGTCACAGGACCGCCACAAGCAAGGCAAAGAACCGTAATAATAAAGCGAAAGCCCCTTTTTTCGTCGAGCGTACGTGCTCCGTGTCTGGGTGTGCGCGGGTGTGTATAGCAATAACTCTCGAGTGGATTGCCTGCCAACCACCAGACTGCCAAGTGGTTCCTTCCGCCGATGAAGTATCCCCGCTCTTCACTCTCTCCCCCCTATACGCCCTTACCAGCTGACCGTTACCGTGCCAAAAACCTAATCAGGGGTCTGCTATCAGTGAACTTCCTTCGTTTTTGGCTTTCTGCATCCTCCCTGTTCCGCACATTCTGAGGTAAATATTAGATCCAGTTAATCTAGATTTAAGCAATCGCAAACATAAATAAACCCATTACTTCATTATTTATCGAATATATCGTTCGTACGTACGCGTTGCCGGGGTGACCCAGCTGCAGCAAGGATTTCCTGGATGAGGATTTCCTGCCGGACGAATCTCTAAATCTCCTGCGGATCGAGCACTACGGATGTGGATGCGAAATATGGGTTGCGTTACGGCGAATTTCGGCACACCACACACTCGATAGGAGAGCATCCTTGCAATGAGAAGTAGGTAAACATTGGGCTTTGTTTACTTGAGGATTAATAACTCTAAATAAATCTCTAATTGCCTTTTATTAATATGACAACATTTTCAAGGTTTTTGTAAATGGTAAATTAATGCAAACAAATTGCATCCCTAAAGGTACTTTCCTCAGTTACAGATGCATTTCCTAATTCCTTTAAAAGCAGACCATAGCAATCTTCCTTTCAGAATTGGCCAATTCCTAGTGTTTGTGCTCGATAGTGTTTGTGGCTTAACACAACACTTTCGCTCTCCAACAGGGGTGAAAACCGGTGCTCTACAATCAACTAACGACACCCTCAAGTGATGCAAAGAAATCAACCAGGAGCGTCCCGTGCTATGCCAACCTGTACCGACTGTAAAAGTGCTTCATCCATCAAGGTAACGGTACAAACAAAAAATATATAAACCTCAGAAAGTCGGAATCAAGTCGAAGTCAATGGCAGGAAAGGAAGCTCAGGAGCAAAGTAAACAATGAAAAAGAAGCTTCTTGTGCACCGGAAAACGAAACTATAAAGCGTACCTTGTAGCGAGACACGCTACAACAGCAGGACTAGTAACATCAACAATGGTACCTGCTATAAACATAAAAGAAAGCTCCCCCCTTCAAAGCACAAACCCCCCCACACAAAGCAGTTGAGCGATAGGATGAAAGGGCAAAGTGCACGCACACGATGCCAGCGCTAACGCTAACAAATTTGTTTGCCACCGGCATAAACCATAATAAAATGTGTATTTATTACGGAATGATCGGTTCCTAATGGTCATCGGGAGAACAATTTTCCACACCATTTCGATTGCCCTCCGATTCTCGCGTCCTCTTTCGTTCGAACCGGTCCGCACGGTCGGCTGTAATGGACAGATTGGTCAACCGAGTGTCGTATTATCGCCACAAAAGATATCACGAGCACGAGCGATCGGTCACACGGGCACGACGAATCTAAGCAAACCACAAACAAACGCTACGGAACGCCATCGAAACGTTCTGGCCGGTGCCGGTAAGAACGTCGGACACAAGATGGAAAGCTTTCGAACGGATCCGGCTCAGTTACGTTCAGTGCAACCGTGACGAATGTGTGTAACGTGTTGTAGAACAACATACGGTCAGTACATACGGCGAACAACAGTTCCTGGCGTACGCCCTGCTTAGGATGGAGTGAGTGTGGAGACACGTGAAATCATTCGTAACACCGCACACTCCGCCATGTGTGTGTATTGCCATATTTCTTCAGAGAGCTCCTCCCGACGGCAGCATTAACTGCGGGTGTATCATTTCACTTTCATTTTGTTTCGTACCGTTTGACTTATGTCGGAAGCTTTAGTTACAGCAAAGAAAAGCCACATATTGGGATAGGGATACGAGGGATTTGATCTTGATGATCTCCGCAAGAAATATTGCAATTATTCTAGATACATTGAATAAACAGACAGATTTTGACATTTTTTTTAATATTGACCCTGTCCTTTTGCCCTGACATTGTAGCGATATCAATCATTTTATATTAAAGGAACGGCTATTGAAGATTTTTACGTGCCAAGAGATTAATTCCTGAGCAAAAAAGGATTGGAAATTGTGAGGCAGACCTATTACAATTGCTTTGAGTTTAACAAAAATGTCAAAAGTTAGAGAACAGCAAACAAAAACAAACGATATAGGAGAAAGAATTCAAAATCAATCCTACATTTTTTCTTCTTTAAAGCTTCTTTAAAGCAATATAAATTGGAATGAATCTAGAATCGTATGATCAGAGCATCGATCCAAATAGATATACCCAGGACAAGAAGGATATTTATAAACAAAATTCCCTGTGAGGTATACTCAGACAAAGTCGACAAAAATTTTGTAAACAAAATATGGTTGAGCTTGTGGGCGCGTTGTAGATCTCAATGATCTCAGCATCTAACAATACATAATTTGGTTTTAGACTTTATAGAGGGACATTATTTTATAGTTTTCTAATCCGATCCGACTAGTAACTTATCTAAAGTACTCAGGAAGATATTAAAAAATAGTATAGGTCAAGGTGTTAAGGTGTCAAGGTGTCAATTAATACCCATAACTTGCGAGCGGGTTGTAATATTTGGGCAGAATGCTCACTGATTGTAGAACTCGATGTAAGAGTTATTTAATTCGTCATCTTTCTCTTAATCTTTACTAACTTTACCGTAAGTACTCTGTACTCTGTTAGAATTATTTTTGAAGTAAATAATTCGGAAACTGAAGTATATGAAATTCTGGTAGGTGCTAGTGGAGCAACTCGTTTTGATATCGTTGGCTATTTTTTGATGTTATGGCAAATTCCCATAATCCTAAATAAACAGTACCTCTGACTGATCGTAGACACTGCGATCATGAACGCCAGCTCTCATCTCATCTGTCTCATCATTTTAAGTACTGTATATGCAGCTGACTAGCTGTCTAGTTGGAGTTTCAGGAGCTTAGACTTTTCCTTCGTTGATACAACAACTTCGAGAAGTTCTTTGACTTAACTGTTATGTAGCAAGAAAGTCAGTCCTGTAATTTGACATGCTTCGAAGGGGCAGCGCCAGAAAACCTGTGCTATGTCATATGGCTGCGAACTTATTTCAGTAGTTTAGTTTGGCTTTTTAAATCATTGATGTCCTGTTTTTTGATTACTAAAGCTCATTTTCCATCATGCCCAAAACAAAAATATTCAATTTTGTTTAAAATTATTCTTAAATGAAATGCCAGATCTCTATACCGTACGCAGGATGTGAAATGAAGTGTCTATACCAGTGAAGTGAGAGAGTTTACCACATTGACAACGTGTTCTACTAGTCACATAAAGTGTTCTCATATGTAGATGTTGCTCAACGCCATGCTCAATCAGTTCCTACACCATACTTCATTTCTATTTAGTTCAAAACGTCATCCATTCTTCTTACAATCTATTTCACATTGATATCCTAGGCACTAAGGCTCTTCGAATTCACGGAAGGATCTGTGTGGTACACTTGAGAAAGAGCGCTATAGGATTTAGCTGAAAATCCCCTAGATACCGAGATTTAATAAGTGAAAATAAGTATCAGGCGTAGATTTATTGTTCCGCGATTGTTCCGATTCTTTACGGATTCATCTAACTTGCTGGTGACTTAAGATTAACTGTTTTGAGTAATTTTGATTATCTTGAAATTCATGTATTGCGCAATGCCTAAAACTATTCCCCCATAATATCCCTAGTCAAGCTAGAAAATAGAACCGCAAATGGGTACGATTTCAAAACAGATTAATTACAAAGAAATTAACCATTTATCAGTTTTAAAGACTACTTTTCAAACAAATCTATTTTGCAACACATCATACAACCTTGCCCACGAGATGCTAAATGACACTCCGATACTGATAGAAAGAAAGACCGAAGACTAGACCAAAACCAAGACACCAATCATCACGTTTTGTCTTCGGTACGAATTCAATCGGAAGCAGCGTGCCAGCAATCTTCGTTCCCTTGAAGCCCATCTCGTCTACGGCCCGAAAAAATGATTATGCTGTCTCGATTCATTCCACGCGGCGACTGTGGCACGGGACCAAAGACCGGCAAGGCCAAAGCCCGGCAAGGAACGTGGAGGTTGTGTTTAATCGAATGGCAAAATAGACGCATCATTATCAGACATTAACTTTTCTCTTCGATCTTTCGGAACCATTCGCACCACCAGCGCTTCAAAAGGATGCCAGTCAGAGCGCCAGGGCAAAGGTTTTGCGTGGCACCGGGTGGCGTTGTGGCACCGCACCGTGAAACCGGGCTTTATCTCGAAAGCCACACACGGACAGACATTTGCACCGTATTTGCCCGTACGGCAGCCGAACGTTCAGATCGCATCGGGCTCACCGTCACCGTCGGTGCGGCACATGTAGAAGGAAGCAAATCAATGTACTGGGGACGTCGCAGGTCAACTGCCTTGCGTTATTGTGCACGATTAGACCACGGCATGGCATGGTTGGGTAGCTGTGTGTGTGTGCTCATCTGCGTGTGTGGGAAATCCGGAACCCATTGGAATCGACGCCAACAGCAGGACCAATCGGTCGCTTTCGCTTGAGAATAAGAAATCAAAGTCATCATCATTGTCGGCATCATGCGGCGCACACACGCAGGCTGCACCACTTCAGCGACCTCGGGAAGGGCGGCCCCGGGGACAGTGCCAACAGTGCGGGACGATGACACGAGCTGCCAGTTGCGCGTTTTCATGCGCACGATTTGATGCGATGCCATGCCAAGTGGAAAAAGCACATGAGCAGCACCGTACCAAGCCAAGGATCCATAGAAAGGGTCCTACGACTCTCATCGGCCTGTCCTCCCGGACCGGCCAGCCACGGCTCGGGCGGCCGCCCTATCTGCAACCGTTGATGGTACGTACCTTCACGCTTTGCGTATGCAATGATTCGGCGCGTTCCGTCAGGCCGTCGGAACTTGACTAGGCAGGACGTCCGAGGATGACTTCCGCTTGGTGCGCTTCCAGGACATACACGACCGTTCCCTTGCGAAACGGGAAGTGAACGCTCTAGCAGCGATAGTAGTCTTGTCACACTCGGTTGCCATCGATTGGATGTTTCATCATCAGTAGAGGTACCGAGGGAAGAAGCGATCAAGGACCATCCGGAGCATTATGTCTCGCTTCTGCCCGGTACTTTCGGTTTGTGCGATACCGAGACCGGGTTGCAGAAGCCGCTAGCTCATCATTAACACTTCGCGTCACTTCTTTTATGTTTATTCTATTATGTGTACGTCAAGTAGAAGGTGCGTTGGAGAATGTTACCACCGTTGCCAGCAATGGGGAGGAAAAAATGGCTTCACCCATACTCCCACAGGCACACACACACACACACAAGTCGGACGTTTTCGGGGAGTGATCAGCTTTGATGAAAGATTTTTGACATATTCGTTCATCGGAGTTATTAATCTTAATGTCTTATTCATTAATTTTTCCACAAACAGTATCGAGTTTCAGGGGTTCTTCACTTCTCTTTTTACTTCTTTTAGAATATTTATGTATTGTTTCTTATCCTGTTATTTATTAGTGATTTTAATTTGCGATGGAAGTTGTTTATATAACTAAGTGACAATTCTTGTTTTATGTGTTTATATGATATTTTAGTTTATATTTTGCTTATTTACTGTAATTGTTTCTAATGTTGTCAATTTTTTTATCACACATTATTTCTTTCCTACATACATTCTTTTTCACTCCTTTTAGTTGTTTTATTTTTATTTTGTTCTTCACTTCTATCACTTTTTTTGTTATTTTTATCTAACTTCATCTTCATCTTGTATCTATTCATCTTTCAAAATTAATTATTTACCACAAATCTGTATCACTTCCCTGTTCTTAATCTTATTGCAGCTGTTCTGTTTAAAAAAACATTAATGTTCATTGTTGCACCAGTTTTTCCACGTTTTATTTTTTGCGTTACGCGTATCAACGTGTCATGTCATGCGGTGAATATTATCCTTTCAGCTTTCGACTTTTAATATTCGCTTGGCAAACATTAAACGTCACACAAAAAAACGCCGAGTTAGCGAAGATAATCACCTCCAAACACACTAGCACACACACACACCCACACCTCCCCTCATGCGTACAAAGCGTCTCTAACATTAAAGAAACATCCTCCGTCATGCAGCTCACAATGAGTTTTCCCACATAGCAAAACCCGTACTTCTTATCTTTATGCGACTGCATGGCATGACGCTTGAGAATTCGTGTGTGCGTACAAATGATCTGTCAAATGCAAACGGTCACAGCGCACTCGTCCACTTCTGCTTCTCCTGTGAACCCTCTCCCAAAAGGAAGCAACCGTAGGGGTAGGGGTTAAGAAGCAGCAGCAACAACAAAATCGATTCCATCCGCGCGCTATTGTTCGGCAGCAGCCAACCGAACCGCCAGCATCAGGTCCCGTGCTCATCTCATTGACTACTAATGACAGAAATGATGAATAAATATCATTTCAATCACCCCGAAATAGCACACATTTGAAGTTTGTGTTTGTGCAAGAGTGCGAAAGAAGAAAAAGAAAACCCACCCGAAATGGGGAGGAACGTATATTCTTAATGGTTAATGGTTCTAACGACACAACATGATGGAATATAGGGGTAAAATATTACACTTTTTTCTTCTCGCACGGAGTTTTTTTTTGTGTGTGTCCCGCGTCTTATCGTGGGCAACAACAGGCGGTGATCGATTGTGGGTTTCCTTTGCAGCGTGATAATAGTCGTTTGATCATTGGAAGTTATAAAATGGGGTAGACATAATGCTCTCGTTTCCAATTTTTTTTTATCATTGGTTGAATTTTCTGACGTGAAATTTTAAATTAGTTAGTGTATGGACACGCTTTTTAAGTATGATATTTATGATAAGAATGATTTCAAATATTAATAAAGTTGGTTTTCTTTTCATTCGAACTACATTTCCGAAGTGCTCAATACAAATTTGAATATCTTAACTTCGAACAATTGCTTTTTTGGACGATTTTCGTAGCTTAAGTAATGATAAAAAAACTGTTTGAAATCATTAGCAAACTGGCCGAAATGGACAAAAGAAAGCCCAATTTTCGCTAGCCAACCAAAAATCCAAACATTTAGCTAAAAAGTTATCGCGATTAAACTATTTAAAAAATCTTGGAAATTATTTTTTAGGTTTTGTTAACTTTTAATACATATTTTAAATGCAGGTGGCTCGGTGGTAGATGTGACAGCGGCGCCGGTCTTCACACGGCAGGACCGGGGTTCAAGTCTCATCTGGGCCGTTCCTCCAAAGTGGTCAATAAGTCTAGTAACCCACAAATGGCAGGCATGACCTAAGAGGTCGCTAGGCCAAGAAAGAAGAAAGAAGAAAAGAACTTTTAATACAGATTTGAAATGCATTTTAGAACATACTTCATATTTTTTATGCATACTAAGGTCAATCTGCCTAAAATAATATGAGTTTTAAAACACCATATAACAATTTTAAAATTACAAGCATCTATCAATATGTCATTAATTAAATATTGTTCTTCGTTGATCAACATGTTTAATCTTTATACCAGGACATTGGTAGCCTATTCTGTTTTGGAATTTGGATTGGTTTTCTCTGATATTAATGAGCTATGTTTAGTTGTGTGGATCTTAAAATGGTATTATATGAGGTTTTTATAAGCCTTTAGCAATTCAAAATAACAGAAGTCTTTGTTCTAAGATGTATCTCAAGCAAATTCCCTGGTATAGATATTTTCGACTGTTACTAAAAGAACTAAACAGCAACTATTAAAAGTGAATCTAAATTAAAGAAAGTCAACTTACATGAATCTTAGCATGTTTCTTAATATAAAGTGGAGCACGATCACGACCAGTTCTTGGACACGATAAATCACTTAAACTACTAGGATTGTTGGACCATAAGGACTACTCGATTATGAGGATTGTTTGTAGAATGCTAAGAATCGATTGTTGCTGACGCCGGAGATCCTCCGTTGCAGCGATCAGCGCCAGTGTAGTACACCGAGCTAGCTTAGTCCGTCCAAGGGTGTCACTCCGAACCGGAAGATACCTCCTGGTTCGGTTACGCCGTTTTGTTCTTTCTATCTATAGATCTAATTTTGAACTAATTTTGAGGACAATAACGATAACTAGGTGTATTGAAACATTGAATTCTTTTGACTGTCAAGTCTCTTGGTCTCATGGACCTCAAGATTGCTTAATAGACGACGAGGCGTGTTCAATTACTATTATGGACTACGAAGCTCGTCAGTGGACAGGCGACTATTTCTACGAGGAACCTTGATTTCGAGATGTCTTCGAAGCACCTTAAAAGTTTGTATTTTATGACCCTTTCGACTGCTTTCAAGTGAAGATGTTTTCTACGAAAAAAGTATCTTCGAAACCAAGGCAAGCTCTTGTACAAAATAAAGCTGTAATAAATCCTAGGTAAACTTTACCATAAATAACGAAACTTTGTATTCGTTGATCTAACTGAAAGAAAATTTTGTAAACAGCGAACAGCATATGACATTAAAACTTTGTACAAATAATTGATGTCATACAAAAAAATTACTAAAAGCCAAATGATACAAAAAACATCTAAAATTTGTTTTAACAGCACTTATTTTATTCAGGTCATTTAAATAAATTAAACACCTCCAATTTTGTGCCTTCAAAACACAAATTGCACCTTTTCTCTCGCCCTAATTTTGTGTTCGTTCAGCTTTGATGCATTGTTTACTCGCAAACATTCCTCACATTAACAAACGAGTGTGCGAAATCGAGATTAAACTTTGTCCCGTGCTACAGTACGCTACGACCCGCTACGCATAAAGCCCGAATTCGGTATGCAGAAACCCTTCGCTTCTTATCACAATCAATATTGATAAATCCAATCAAACTTTCACACTACCGGTGCCGTTGTCTGCCCGATATATGCTTGACATTCTTTTCACTCCCAAACTATCCCCTGGCCGCCCATACCCACCCCCGAATGCATTAAACCGGATTGCGGATGCACGGACACGGGAAACGAGCCGGGACGTAAAGAGCATGCTAAATCTTGGCACCGGAACCGAAACCCTCAGAACCCCCCAGTCAAGACCAATCATGCTCAAACCTTCGCATACCACATTTGCAGGACCGCTCCACCATTTTCACCCCCTTCTTGCATTCCCATCTTCCATTGATTATCTGATTGCAATTGATCGAACGGACGACAAAAGATTCTATGGACGATTGGAAACATTCACCGTGAGAGCTCTTCTCTGTGTGGGGTTGAGAAAATTGCAGGAAATGGAAAAGTCTCCCCCTTTCTTTTTTTTCATTCTTTTGGTCTCGGAAATCGATCACCCGGGTACACGCAAAATTTTCCGATCACGTTTTTGCTGCCAACCCGTCGCCCATTCCAACCGAAAGCTCCACATATGCTACGCAAATATCGACAGCTTTTCGATAAACCGGTGCACTTCAAAGCCGGTGCAATTGAAAAGGGGGATACGAATCGAACGGATTCTATTGTGAAGCTGGAAGCAACAGAGGACAAAAAAAATGCAAGCAAGCAAGCAAGAATATATACCCAACAAAACGCTCCTCCCAAACAAACGTCCAAGATATTATTCTTAGACATCTCTGATTGGGTTGTTCTATCCGGGTACGATACACATTCCACAGCGACCGGGTCCAACATCCAGTCACTCGACGATCCATTCGAAGACAATTGCCAACAGCACACAAGAAGACAGGAAGACAAAACAAAAATGCTACCGCACATGCAAAAAAACAGGCAAACAAACTTCTTATTTCGAGCATAAATCATTCAAACCATCCTATCCTGCCCGGTAGAATCCTGTCGGGCCCGCCAACTGGCCGCAAGTATCAAACCATCCGACGGCAGAAGCATTCTCGCCTAGAATTCCAATAACGGAACGAATTTTTTGGACCGAGAGACCTCCATGATCCACCGGCGGAGCGAAACTTTGATGCCTTTCTTAAGCACTGCAAACTTTTGCCGTAGTAATCCTTTACTTAGTTTGGGGCCACATTGGACCTCCTTTTTTCTCTTTCGCTTCTTCTCTCGTTTGTTTGTGTTGCTGCTGCTGCTGCTCGTATGTCCACGCTCAGAAGATTGCAGGCATTGCTGGGAATGCCGCATCCGAACGGCATACTTCGGCACCACCAGTAGAGTGTGTTTGCATGAGGCACAATATATCATCCCATTTTCATCGTCCATGGAAGCCGGCCAGAAGATGGAGCCGGTACGCACGTCCTAATCCTGCCCGATGGCCCATGCATCCCTCTAAACTCGTCCCAACCGGGGTGCCATTCTTGCGGGTCCGAAAGGTCCTGAGCTTTGCCCAAATGCGAATATGCGGCACCTTCGTCTACCCACCTCGGTCCCGTGCTATTGTGCACACCGACACCATCGTTGTTGGTTCCCGTACGCTTGTGTGTTCATAATTTATTGAAATACGGCGGCAGCATGCAATGTTCTTCGCACCGAGAGTTGACGGACGGAGAAAAACGGCGAACTGACGCAACTACAACACCCGGCAATGGCCGGTGTTATCAGGCGAAAAGCAGCAGCAGCAGCAACACCGGTCTGCCATCCATTTTCTCCAACACTTCGTCGTCGTCGTCGTCGTCGGGGAAAACTCATTTGGATAGCTTGACGCCACACCAGTACCGGTGTGCGCAACCGGTGAAATTTTCCATTCCTTCCAGCAACGAATAAGCGCGATGGGTTCTCGGAAGCTGGTCCGATTTTCGATTCGAGCACCCGCGTTCCTTTTTTTTTCTACCGGATATCCTTTCGGCCCGGCTATGACTTCACATTCGCAGACAACTTATCATACGGCGTTTAAATATTTACTAAATCATGTTTACATTCACACACGCCTCGGAACACCCTGCTCGGCAGGCAGACAGGCAGAGGCTTGTGTTGTTGTGCCAAACCCCGTTAGGATGCGTCGGTATTGGCGTGTGTTGCTGGTCCGTCGTCGCCCACCTAACCTCAAATACAAGGTGGAAATAGCTAACGCCATGTTATGCATGATGTGTATATGAATGGGTTTTTTTTTTTTGCTCTACCTCTGTTTTCTTGCACACTAACTTGTTTCTTACTGTGCAAAACTAAATTATGCAAACCTACACGCGGAAATGCATTATACGTTTTGCGTATGTGCTTGTACACCTTCACTAATGTTTAAAGTTGCTTAGATATGTATGAAATTTTAATTGGTAACATGTTTACGCTAGAGCTGGGTTTCACCTAGATGAGGTGTTTTTTAGTGTTGGGAAAAGTACCGAAAAAAAAGTAACGGACCGGTACCTGGTTTTCTATAAAAAGTACCGGTAACGAAAACCTGGTTACTTTGGACCTGCTTGTTAAATTAGGTGACCTACATATTACCGGGATGTTTTGCGTTCTGAAAGGTGTATAGTTATTGTTTTGATGATATTCCCTCAAACACTATTCTTTACTTATTGTGCGTTGACTAAATAACAAAATAATGGTAACAAATAATGGGACCACAAAGTTGGATGACGATCACAGATTACAATTAACATTTGATCTATATCAATCACAGCATATTATTGTTACCAACAATGTGGATGAATTGGTTTTCAAAAAAACAAAGGATTTGATTGCCTGTAGTAGACTATTCCAGGCATCGGTAAGTGATCGAAAGTAATTGACTCAAATACAATGGTCTTGATAAACAAAAACAGAATGTAATAATTTCTGACAGTGCTAGTGTTCTATCTGCATTAAAACACGGATAAATTAAAGACCTCGCACAGTCAATAGAACTGGCAAATAGTAAAAACAACATTATCTTTTGTTGGATACCAATTCACATCAGAATTACAGGCAATGAAAAAGCAGATAGACTCGCCAATCAAGGCCGAAACTCAACAGAAATAAATACACACCCCTTATCCAGGAGGGACGCAATGAAAAAGTGTAACTACGAGCTCACTAATTAAAGATCTTGGCAACAAACATGGCTAGAGAACATATCAAATAAGCTAATATGCACAAAAATGTCTACATAACCTTAGCCAGATCTCCATAATAGTATCGATCATATCAAGGTTTGCAATCGGTCACACTCACTTAACCCACAATTACTTATTTTCTAAAGAGTCTCCACCAATCTGCGGATTCTGTGGTACACAAACCACAGTTCGACATATAATACGGGGACAATAAATGTAACAAAATCATATAATTTGAAATCTGTAACTCTTCTCCGAAAAATCTGCTGAGATTCCACAGTAATACAATAATTACAGATGAGAGACGAAAACGGTCCAAGAAACCCAAAATCTCTAAAAAAATACAAACAACAACAACATACAATAGCCACTTTGGTAAAGGCTTTCATGTTTCCAATCTTTATTAAATACAATGAATACAACATTTTTTTCATTGCATCGCCGCATACTCTATCATTTCAAATAAACGTTTCATTACTCTTTTTGGATGTTCCTCGTTATAAGGCAAATAATTCAAAAATCCTGAGAAACATTTCCCGTATAAAAGGCGTACAC
>KZ062401.1:85101-102944 GCA_002091835.1 Anopheles maculatus
CCGGTACAAGTATCTGGTCGTCGCCAGTAAAATTTTGTTTTAAAAATTTCAAGTCGGTTTTAATGAAGGTGATAAATAAATTTGAAAAAAATACTACAACTTTAAAATTCTATCAAATAACAGGGATAATTTTGTACCTGATGTATCTGGGTATTTTTTAATTTTGTATCGGATCAGGTGCGTTACATTTATGTACTTGTACCGAATCACCAGGTCCAACGGTACTTTTCCTTCACTAGTGTTTTTCAATGAAGTAAATTGCCAGAAGAAAAGTATATTTTTAGATAAACAAATACGTCTAAAGTGAATACTTCAAATCCAAAACCGTTCTGACCGTAATAGAGCCCGACTCGGAAGCAACAACAACGATCTCGATCGAGGTTGTGGATGTTCGTCCGTCCCATCCGTCCGTCAGTGCAACCCGTTCGCAGGAAAGTATGAGGTTGCTCAGGGTACCGTTTTGAGTCTTTCACTGATCTCTCTTTTCATCACGTATTGCATCAGACCTAAAGGGTTGTTTCCTGTACGCTGAAGATGTCTAGATCCACTTTCCCGTGTTTAAATTTTCACACATTTCAAGGATGTTCTAATCCTTTTGCTGCTGCCTTAAAGCCCTGCAATCTGTAGCAAGAACGAAAAAATAAAGAATAATTAATAGTATTAATATCTTTGAACAACCACATGGGCAGTGTATACGAGCAGGGTATATGAATAAAGACAATGAATCACAAGATATCGGAGCTGTTTGGCTGTACAAATATTCTGAATGTGACCAGGAAATAAAAAGCTCTCATCAGCCGAACGGGTCGTCACGAGGTGTAGAGCAGCACAACGAGCTCGTTGGCTGGATAAAGTAGAGTTGAATCTGTTGGAGATCGCATGCAGCCGTTGTTGGAGGATCACAGTCCCGAATCGAACTTCCCAAGAAAAGGTTTTGCGCCCTACCAATGTCAACCCTGAGCAGGCCAAAAAGAAGATGATGATAACACAGAGTAAATGAAAATATTTGTTCCTTTAAGATGTCATCTGTCAGGACAGAATCTGATACTCTCTCTTGTCCAACACAATCTCTGATCATATCGCTGGACATGAAGATAACTTCTATACACATTCTCTAGCATCCCTATAGTATTATACGATGATTATTTTTCCGCCAATGCTAGACTCTTTAAGAACTTCTACTGAACGCCTTATCAGACAAGCCATCTTTGTGAGTCCGAGTGGTCTTCATTTACGACTGATCTCCTCAAACCCAATCTAACCAATGTAATGAATATAGCATTATTCGTTAACAGATCGAACTACGGACGGATTCGAATAATAAAGAAAACCAATAGGCACAAAAACCAAATCCAATGTACTGTGTCAACAAATTCCGTCAAACATGTTCAAACAACAATTACGATTTTTTATTAAAAGAACATGCATAGTTGTCACATGCTGCTTAGCCTTTAGGGTAATTCGAATTCATGGTGAACATGAGGAATCATTTTGCCTGCAGTTCTTGAAATTTTCCAGCGTTATGCTTCGTGTTTATAAGGATGCATAAATTCATAGCGAATATCATAGAATTTCAACCCCCTATCAGCCTTTCAATGACAGGGACTGAACGGAATTGATAAAATTCTCAAAATTCGTTACGAATAGTTTATGCAATTTGAGCTTATTCGAAAAACCCCATGCTGCGCTTTTGTTTGTTAGATTCTGATGCAGCTCACAATGTTCACACTTTTCGCTCTACCATATACAAGCTATAAACTGTAACTGTACCATCTTTCGAACCACTGCCCTAAATTGACACTGGTATCTTCTCACCATGCCAACCATGCCTCATATGCGCTTCAACAAAACACAGCTCACATGCGCTTTCTGGTGAAACTTCCCCAACAAAAGCACACAGACGTACACGTTCCGCCTCAATAAACTCAGTGTGTGTAGCAAATAGGATAGGCTGCGAAAAAATGATACACCCTTCATGCGTTCCATTCGTATCCAACACAAACACACATGAACCTTCGACTATCTTCTGCACGCATCGTCACCACCATCAACCTCGTCACGTCACTAGCATTCTGCTACAAGTTCTTAGGAAAAAAGCGAAGAGGCAAAGTTTCCATCAGCTAGACAAAACACAAATTACCCAAACTCCCGGGCGGGATCGACGATAGTCGGCAACAGAACGGCAGCATCCTTACCACCGCAACCAGTAACAAGAAGTTTCGCGAGTTCACGGGTAACTGTCTGTCGCCACGTGCTCCTGAATTCCCGAACCCAACGACACTAAATCGACAACGTCAGCAAAAACAGGCACAAAAAGACTTCCTGCGCCTAGCATACAGCTTTTACGCTGCGCTCTGGATGCTGGTTTTGGGCAAAAACATTTGCAATCCAACAAACCAACCAACCGTTTTACTCATCGGATTGTCTAGGATACGCAACTGTCCTAAGCATTCCGGTTACCAAAGTTCGTACAGTTCGCGGAAAATGAAATAGCAGTCTGAAGATGGAAAGTTACTAAACGCATTCGATAATGAAGTAGCGAGGAGTAATGAAGGAAAATTATTGGAGATGGCTCATTAAATAGTTCTTATAGCATAGAAAAAAAAACGTATTACCTTGGCGTTATGGTTACTCGACATGTCTTGGCTTGTTATTTCTGGCTTCATTGACTTAATGTATTCCCTCAACTGGATAACCAGTTCTGCATATGGACAGACGGTCTGGATGGGATTCGATATTCGCTTCTGCTTAGTGGAAAGCCGGTACTTCTACCGATCTTTCCGGATGTGCACTTTAGACCGATATAAATATACAAGCTCGCCAAATTTTGGTGATCACCGGTTCTTCTGCTTTGACCGCAAAGTTATTGAAGCTAACCTTCATTTGATGTTGTCTTCAAACCAATAGTTTAGATCATGATCTCGCTTTAGACACATTCTTATGTACGTGAAAAGTCTTGATTAAGGCAGAAACTTCCAAGAAGCGCTCCCATGTTATATGTATGTATTTCCGCGGGATTAATAAGAACAGAACAGCAAAGAATCCGAAAGATCAGAATCAGTCATTTGCTGAAGATCAATAGGCCATATAGTTGATGATGACCACGACACGCGCGACATCAGATTTTTATTCGCTACTTTTGAAGAAATGCGTCTACTTTTAATGCATGAGTGGCCTCGACTAGCACTCTTACCTATTCCAGAATCTTCTAAACAAGACCATAAAGCTTAAAGCTCTCTTCATCGCCTATTCCTGCATCTGATGTTTTTGTATGATGAAGTGTTTGCTAACCTAAACCTAGACCTAGACTGAAAACACTAGACTAGATTCATCTCCATCTCTTCTCTTGTAGCGAAAAGGTGTTGTAAAAGTCGAATTAATTATAGCTCGGTAGCCAGACAGTTTACCACGTTCTGGAACTTTGAATGGCGATCCCTTCGCAATAGTCAATCTGTTCAAATTGCCATCGTTGCATCAAGCAAATGGAATAATTAAGCACCAACAAACGATACGTTTGATTGTTTATGACTCGCTAACGATTGAAAATCACGGACTTAATCTCTCGATGAAAATAATATCAAGCAATAGCCGGGCCAGGAAACCGAACCACCAATGCAATAAAGTATTCTGTCCAAATCTCCGTCAGCGAATTACCTCATTGCTAGTCGTTAAATAAGTTTCGCTTCAAACGTAGCGCTTTTTTGCACCACAACCAAGAGCACCGAGACACGGTTTTGCCTGTACGTATCGCACACAAACACACACACATACAAACACATGTGAGTCCTCCGCACATCCGTTCCGTATGTATGGCTAGCTTGTCCAGGGGTTTGAGGCCCGCTCCGTAAGGAGAACGGGCTAAGATAAATATTTAATTTTCATTGCGCGAAAACTGATGCCGAGCCGTGTGCTGTGTGCGTTTCGTGGCGTCCTGCTTGGGTTCGCATGTCGGACGGATCTGGCCGGTGTATGTTTCCCGATTGGTGTTTCCAATGCCAACCGTCCGGAAGTGAGTCGTCCTTACATTCGCATCCACACGCCGGCAGCATCTCGGGCAGCGCTGTGTCGAGAAAAACACAGCAGCGCTGTCATGGCGTGGCAGGTCATTTTCTTCCAGTATTTTCTTCCTGTGCCCACAAACGTTTCCAGACCCCTTTCGGTTCACGATCTGCGTCACGTCCTGCCCGCCAACGGTACCGAAGCTACAAAGCCCAAAGAAAACGTTACGGACTGTGGCGGTGGTATGCGCGAAGAAATTTAAGTTTTCCCAGCAAATTAATGTGGCGCATTTCTTATCCATCCATCTTCTGTTTGGGTCACATTCCAGCAGCGACACAGGCCTGAGCTCCGAGATGAAAAACCACTGCCTGCGAGGCCTTTGTTAGCATGGGAAACGGGTATACAAAACCACACACCACACGAAATGGAAAGTGGACCGAAACTTCTCGTTCGTTTGATTCGGCACGAACCATCGGACCATCGGATGCGGTCGAGCATAAGGAAAGCTTCTCACACACACACACACACACTCACACAAAAACCGGCCAAAAGTTGACTTTATTATGAAAACGCGGCTGACGCACGCGACCGCACGGTTCCGGTTCCGTCGATATGGCATAGTGTGCCGTCGCCGCTGTAAGGAAGAGGCCAAATTGTAAAATTTAATTAGAACCGAGCCGATCCCAACGTCCGCCGCACACCGTTCAAATGGTTCGTTGTTTATTTGTTTATACTTTACTGCTCTGTTTGTGTGTTTGTGTTTTTTTTTTCTCTCTCATTTCTTTCACTTTTTTTTTCTTACTTACCAAGACCGCTCCTTGCTAAGCGTTTGGTTTAATTTTTGTTTGCGAATTTTCTCCTCCAAAGTTTCACGTACTGTGACGCTGCTGCTGCTGCTGATACTGCTGCTGCTGATGATGATGATAGCGGCCCAGGCTTTGTGGCCGGAGTGCATTACTCAGACTGAATTACAGTACAGGCTCGCTCGCTCCTATCTACCGAGAGATGTGGTTTGAAGGCACAAAGCACAACATTTCCACTCACAACCGAATGGAATGTTCTTTATTAACAAATAACAAATGCGGTTACTTTATAAATCACCGGATGAACTCGATTCGTGCCCCCGCCCTCCCTTTGTGTGAATCAACAATGGTGTGGAGCTGTGTCAATATGCATTAGGGATTGTAAAGAAAAGCATAAATATAAGCATAAACCCCGCCATATCAATCTTGCCCTGCAGGCATAAAGCCGAAAATTGTAATGTAGTTTTGTTTGAGAAAAATCGTTTTTTGATGTTTGCAAGCTGGAAAATGAGTTTTAGTTTACGCTTTTGCTAGCGTTTGGGAACAGATGCTCGAACAACGTACGTAGTACAGCATATTGCATACTTTTGGGCGTAATTGTAAAGCGTTATACGCATGCAATCATTCCAGGGTTTGACAACTGAACAATTTGAAGCTTAGCTACTGAACTGAAAAACAATATATTTGAGACAATAAATTCCTAAGTAAAAATTAATTTGATTTAAAATTTGAGCATGACAACAGACGACGAAGTGATAATAGGTTACATCAACTCAAAAAATTCGTGAACTAATCCGCAAAGAATACGGTTTTGCTAATTCTGAACAAATTGAAGAATCAAATAGAAGCTGTTCCTTGTCGATTCATTCATGCAGTATAATATAAAAAACACCAATCTGATTTTTTAGATAAAAATTTAAATGAGATTTTTTTAATACTTGAATCTTGAACACAACTTGAAATATGACAATAAAATTTATTCCAAATGTGTATTTTAAAGATTTTTTAAGATATTATAAGAAATCAGAAATGATATAGTACAATGTGTAATATTACCCAAAACTGTGTTTATCTATAAAATCTTAACCTTGCAGTCCCAAGAAATCAGAGTGCGTTTCGGAATAGGAAGAATGTTTAATAAAAAGATAGGAAGTCTTCGAAATAACTTCAGACCTAGCATGACCTGCTGTAAAAATAGGGATGAAGGATTCAATTACCAGCCAGTGGTCTGACAGAGGTTAAATGATCAGTTCAGCGAACAGCTATAGACTCCACAACCCCAGTGTTGCCACGGGTGTGACAACCCTGGCTGCCCGAAGTTAGGGAGAGAAAAAAAGTCCTGTGCGTGCGATCGAGATGAGATGAGAGAGAGAAAGTAACGAAAGGAAGAAGCGCTTACTCGATGATCGGGTCAATTGTTTAACGTTTACCGTAGCGATCAGACAGGGTTTTTTTATCTCATCAGTTTTTTCATAAGCGTATCAAGTGCGTATTAAGAGAAATAAAAGATTAAGAAACCTGTCGAAAACGTGTTACAACGTTGCTCAAAGCAACATCATAAAAAAACCCTTGTGCTTTATTCGTTGCCTCCTTGTTACTCGATCAAATCGAAAATGTATAGGCAACAAAATAGTGTGAGTGAAGGACAATTCCCACGTGGAGAAAATCAACGCAGTGAAAGTGGTTACCTAGCGGAGTGTTCCCCTCACGGCGGGGAGCGGATTGCGGAACCAAGGCAAGCGGAGCGATCTTACCCATTGGCCAACTCTACTGTCGTGCACCCCGAGACCCCGTGTGCACCGGCGGGGCCCCCCGAGACCCCGTGTGCACCGGGCGCTGTGCATCCGTGCTTGGCAGTACCATTCAGCGGCGACGAAGAGGTTATGGTTCCAAAACCATGTGGAGCAGAAACGTGTCGTGGAACAATGGGTCCAAGTGAGGTTAGGTTCGCTGAACCATGTGTAGCGGTGTACCCTGATAACGCGGCAACAAGTGCTCTCCGCTCGACCGAGTTTCAAACTCCGGTACCGCGTGAACCAACGGTTTATCCGTATGGAACAGCATCCAGCGCATCGTGTGCGGGCGAGGTTTACCCTCATGAGCCGCAAGCACCGACGGTTTATCCGTATGGTACAGCATCCGGCGCAGCGTGTTCAGGCGATGTTAACCCTCATGATCCACGTATACCAACGGTCAACCCGTATGGTGAAACATCCAGTGCTCCCCACCGACCAAGTGGTACAGCGCCCTCAGAAACGTTTAGAACGTTGCTGTTCCCCGATTACTCTCTCCAGCCGGGCTTAGCAGAACCACGTGTGTCAATAGCCGATCCGTATCGGCGGGCTGCGGGTCGGTTATCTGAACCATGTGCGTCCGGAGCCTTTCCCCCACGTCCTGCTACGGTGTGTGCGTCTCGCATGGATGGTGCAACGATTGTGGAACCGCGTACCTGGAATCAGGAGTTGCGAAAGATCGATGAACGATGCGAGCAATTCCGGCGGCAGCAGAGCAAACTATTGCAGGAGCAATGCGAGCGTTTCCGCCAGGACGAAAGGCGACGGCTGATGCAGACGACGTTTAATCCACCAAATGCACCACACTTTGGAGGGTGCTGGGAAAGACTGGTCCAGTCTGTAAAAAGGGTTCTAAGTGATCTTGATTTACCCAGAAAACCAACAGACGAAATTCTCTATAGCACTCTAACTGAAATTGAATTAATTATCAATTCTAGGCCCCTAACGCACGTTCCAGTCAACAGTGAAATGGAGCACCCGCTGACGCCAAACCATTTCCTACTCGGAAGCTCCGACGGGTCGAAGCCACCGATAGTGTATGACGGAACACCAAACTCACTTCGACATTCGTGGAAGACAGCGCAACTCTACGCGGATATGTTCTGGAAAAAGTGGATTGCGGAATTTCTTCCCACACTTACACGGCGAAGTAAATGGTTCCAACCGAGTAAGCCGATCAAGATAGGAGATTTAGTAATCGTTGTCGACAGTAGTCTACCTCGGAACTGCTGGCCAAGAGGACGCGTAATTAGAACCATAGTGGCTAGGGATGGACAAGTGCGACAGGTAGCGGTGCAAACAACTAACGGCATATTGGAACGCCCCGCGATTAAGATTGCTGTATTGGATGTGGTTAAGGACGATTAGTGCGATAATGTAATCAGGAGTTATAGGGAAATAGCAAATTTCATTCCTTTATTCGAGCAACCAGTAAGGAAAGTGAGTGGTTAATCCACTGGAGGGGAGAATGTTGCCACGGGTGTGACAACCCTGGCTGCCCGAAGTTAGGGAGAGAAAAAAAGTCCTGTGCGTGCGATCGAGATGAGATGAGAGAGAGAAAGTAACGAAAGGAAGAAGCGCTTACTCGATGATCGGGTCAATTGTTTAACGTTTACCGTAGCGATCAGACAGGGTTTTTTTATCTCATCAGATTTTTCATAAGCGTATCAAGTGCGTATTAAGAGGAATAAAAGATTAAGAAACCTGTCGAAAACGTGTTACAACGTTGCTCAAAGCAACAACCAGAGAGGCTCCAAAGGATAAACTAACTACCATCCGTAGGCTCAGTAACTACAAAGCGCTAGATACCAACGGATTAATAGCGGATGTGGTGATGCAGCACTCTGACAGCAAATTCAACACTTTATTACTGATGAACGGGATAGCGAATCGATGCTTTACGATTGAAATTAGGGTATTTGATAGGCTAGAGAGATATCTCGAGATTCAATCCAGATCTTGGAATACACCGACATAGACTGAACCTCGGGATGAACGAGATAAAAAATAAAAATTATAGTGACACCACCAGCGGCCCTGCAAACAAATACAGACTTACAAAGGTGTGGTGTACAGAGAGGTTATCGCACCTTTGAAGTCCTCCAAAGCTTTGTGTGTCTAGGGTCAAAAGCCTGCACCGAAAACACCATAGAGGTTGAGATAAGCTCTAGAGTTGTAACTGCCAATCGGTTATACTGCAACCTGTCCAGTATTTGTACAGAACATTTATATTTCCAGTACTCAAACATGCCTATGAGCTGCTTTCGGAAGAAAGATTCTTAGACCATTTTTTGGCTCCTTATGCGTAGAAGGACTATCGAGGAGCCATTACAACGACGAGCTGTACCAACTGTACGGTGATCTTACAAACGTGCAGCGAATTAGATTTGCTAGACTTCGGTGTGCTGGTCATGTCATAAGAATGGAACCGGACGATGTACTCTCCAAAGTTCTTTTGAAGCCATCGTCATGGACAAAGGAGGCGTAGCAGGCCTCCCATGGTAATGGAGATACATTCTACCCATCCGGCAGACGATGACACTAGACCGTGGGCGGTATCGAGGATTTTTGGAGCAGATCAAAACCGCGAAGTGGTTGTAGTGCCTGATAAGTATGGAAATAAGTTAGCGTTTCTTGTTTCCCTGCTCATAGTAAGTTAGTTGGTTTATCAGTTTGAATACAAAATGGACGGCATTTAAATCTCCAAATAGACAGGTTAATCAAACCGGGTTCTCAGCCAGCAGAATGATGTTTCGCAGCTTGTTGAACTATCATTTAAGAATAAACTACAAATATATTATAACAGCTTTGCTCTGAAATACTGATTAACACATAATCCATTAATGCATTTGATTCTTATAAGTGTTCACTAAAACCTAGACTAGACCAGCATTCTAATGGCGAACTGACGACAGTTAAACCGAAATAGCATATGGAAAAGTTGTGAAAAACACATGATTGATATGCAAACAACATTTCCTCTCATGCAGCTCAACCATGCCGCTCCTTCCAAACAAAACTGTCCTCAAAAGCATCCAGAAAGCAGATAACGATGTCCAACGAATACGCTTCACTGATTAAAATTTCCGTCTCCGATACTCCCCACTTCCAAAAGCTCCTCACCTTCTTTGATAAGACAAAATCAGCCCTTACCTTACGGGTACGGCAAACTTTTCGCTTAGAATGCGATGCCCGTCTTCGCCCCCAAAAGGAAACGTTTGGATACCGCACCGAAAGCCCAAGTTTCAGTCCACTCCATGGGACGGAGTTTGCTCGAAATCGTGTAATCAACACTTTTCTGCCTGAAAGAATGTTACAAACCTTGCCGCTTTTAACATCAAACGAAAAGACATACTTGACGATGAGCTATCTCAGCAAAGGAACAAAAATAACTCACCAAGAAAGGGAAAAAGAAAAAAATACACACGAGGTGCTTTGTGTCCCAAACCGGGTCCCATTGCCAGTTCCAACATCACGCATGCAAACGAGCGAAACCAATGCGAAATGAAAAGTGCAAACAAAATCCCAAAACTTCACCACTGTCACTCAGCCGTAACCTAGAAAACCTCCTCCGGAAAAGATTCCTGTGGGTTTATGGCGGGAACCACAAAATCACATCGCATCACCGATGGCGAGCGATCGTGTGCTGGTGGTGCTGGGTGTCGGAGGAATACAGTAAACTTTTTTTTTACCCCAGTAATCAAACGTCTCTTCAAAAACGAAAAAGTCCCGTGGAGGTGATTCCGTCGGGGCTTAATGCTGCTGTGGCAAAGTTTTTGTTTTCCTGCATGTTAATGAACACGTCACTGTTGTGACGAATAACTGCAACCAGTGGGAAGTTTGCCGTGTCGGAAGATAGTTTGTATCTTTTTAAACAATTAGTATTGTAACGAGTGACAGTGATGATACAAAGTAACTTCTGCACTGAGTACTGTAAGCTAACTTCTTCAACTAGCAGTTTGATTGGTTACTCTTCTCGATGTTTTTATATGAAACAGGTTTCAAAGTGAATAGACCAGCCCAAACGCTTAATATATACATACTTTGTGTCTTCCTGCCACTCATATTCATCTCTGTTAACAATTTAGGATTTAATAGCGACCAAAATATATATACATTGGCTAAGATATTGTACGAGATCTGAAACTGAGGCAAATAAATCCAATATGGCTATATCTATATAGGGGTTAGTAATGCTGAAGTCTTCTTCTTCTTCTTCTTCTCTGGCTCTACAACCTCTGTAGGTCTTGGCCTGATAGCAATTGCTAGCTTTCTGTGACTTAGTTATACCCGTAGCTGGATAGTCAGTCCTGCGTACGGGGAGGCGGTCCGCCGCGATTCGAACCCTGGTCCTGCCGTGTGAAGACCGGCGCCGCTATCGAATACACCACCGGGCCGCCCCCTACGCTTAAGTCAGTAAGCTTAATTATCGCTTGAGGCTCTAGCTCCGTCGTGAGTCAATCTAATATCTCGCCCTCTTAGGTGGACGTATCAACCTCATCACTCAAGGTGGACGGCCAAAAAGGACTTTCGGTCGTTCGGTGGCATTCTCATGACATGACCAAAGCCTGGCGTGTATAATTCGCTAAGATCACCGTGCAACTCGTAGCGTTCGTTATTATAGCAACTTTTACATTGTCCTGCCACACATACGGGGCCAGTAAAAAGGGACACATTTATAACAAATTGGTAATATTAAACCCATATCAACCATTATGGCTCAATTATACTCTGACACCACATTTTATAGATTTACCCATAATTTTGGTGTTCCTAGTACACTATTTACGAATCTCTGAATTTATTAAAATAGTTTGAACTGTTCTTAAACGCATTTTATTTTTGAAAAAAATCAGTAATACAGTGATTGTTTTATCCAAGTTTTTTTAGTTTTTAAAAATATAAACAATAAAATAGGTTTTTGTCTAATAAGTTCACATATAAAAAAATCTCAAGTCCGCGTGAAGACTACAGATCACTATTTTTCAAAGTTTTCATGCAAATTTCTATTTAAACCGGTTCAACTGCACATACGAGCTCATGAGAACTGTCGGTATGGTTTTGGTGGCACAGTTTTGGGACAAAATCATGCCATTAATTAATTCTTCTAAATTATGATTGAAGCACCGGCGTGGAAATTTAATTTAGTTTTCCTTAGTAAAGGAATTGATTATAAAAAAGTTTTAACAACGCTAGTAATCGTATAGGCATGCAGATTGCTTCAACCGAAGTTGGTCTCTTATAATTGGTTTTAGGAGTTTGGACTAGTGTGGAGCATTCAATATTTAAATAAAAATATATCAATGCTCCTGAAACCGTTTCTACTTCATAGTAAAACTTCATTTAAAAAACTTGGAGCTCTCTACTTGTTCTTTCCTAGGAATTGGCAATTTACGTGCAAATTCCCTTTAACTGTCCAGATAAAATATAATTTCATCACATAAGATAGCCTACAGTCGCAATAAAAGCATCTCAAAAGTGATTTCATGATAAACTGCTGATAATGTTGCTCTCGCATGGCAAGATTCTACTGTGCCAAAGGCTTGAAATTATAATATACAGGCAAACATTGCAAACATGTTCTTTTTTGAGAAATATAATGAACGTATTTATTCGTCAAATCAAGAAATATGCCACTGTCACTCATTTCAATTCAGATTCCTGTATTTTTATCAATTTTGTAGTGATCTTGTTTGAGGTAGTGTCAAGTAATGTTATGTTTTTTAATGGATCATAACATCATTCTCTTCATAACATCATTCTCTGTATTTAAAATACAAATATGGTACATAAGTAATACAGAAAGTCTTTTGTAAAAGCATGAACTGTTTCGTTTCTATGCTGTAGGTTACAGGTTGTGGAGCATTAATCGTATATCGAATCTAACGCACACCTGAAGTGAAAAATTCCTTTGCGTCCAGGTAATGCAAGTCGTCGCAATTTCGTTACTTATTCGCATATAAATGTTCTTCATTGTTCTGGAAAGCAATCGTAACACCAAATCCAATACATATTCTATTTGATCTTCTGATAGGGAAGAGGACATGCAGACACACACACACATTTATTGTGTGCAACAATTTCCCCATTCTTTACCGGCAACTTCAAGCACGTCCTGACATTAGACCCACTAGAATCTGGAGCACCTGCCACGCATACCACACCTGCACTAGGAATCTCACACTACGAACGACTGTTGCCGTTTTTGTGCAGAGCCCAGTCAAAGCCAACCCTAGCAACGGACGGTACAAGTGACAAAAACCAACCCTTCATTCCTATGGAAACGTCATTCGACGAAGCTCATTGAAGATCAATGTATTGACAACAACCCAGCCAGGAGGATGATTTTCGAACCGAAAGTGACACTTTAAGCGTGTCATTCGGTGTACCGGGTGGTGTGACCGGGACGAAATAGCGAAATAGGTGCGATTCATGCGCCGGTAGCACATAAAATTGACGCAACATTGAGCCTTTTGCCGGGAGAGGTTGATTCATGCCACCGAAAAGATGGGCGAATGGCAGGCGATGGGAAGAAAACAAAATCCCATCGTCTGGACTATCCATGCGGAGAAAAGCCTCGAAGA
Source organism: Anopheles maculatus (assembly GCA_002091835.1). Classification (NCBI taxonomy): domain Eukaryota; kingdom Metazoa; phylum Arthropoda; class Insecta; order Diptera; family Culicidae; genus Anopheles; species Anopheles maculatus. The sequence goes on from KZ062401.1 coordinate 98,281, forward strand.
GATGAAAAGGCGGTGTACTTCGCCAACAATGGCGCTCAAATGCAACAATTGATTCACAATCCTTAACACCCGCTTCCCGTCCAGCCCGCCCCCTTTCTTACGTCTTGCGCTGGTAACTCGTCACAAAGCGCCAGCTAAATCGAAAAGAAGTATGTTAAAACTGAGGTAAAAGGATCCCAGGCAACGCAGACGGGTGAGAAGCTATCCAAGCATCCGAGCAATGGCAGCCAAGGTAAAGGTACCGACCGAAAAGTTAAATCGAGCAGGTCGAACTGCCAACATTCTGTTCTCCACCTGCACCCCATCGTTTGCACTCACGCCGCGTGTCCCGTGACTAATGCTGCTTACAGGGATATCCATCCAGCGTGAAGAAAAGCTGCCACCCACCGTCGAACCATCCTTCCGACCATCCGAAGCAGCACACCTTCCAGCAGGAAATGCTAACTCACCGTGCGGAAGTAGCAACGCAACGCGCCAACGTAAGGACGCCGGGAGCAGGAGCTAGTAGCCCGCGGTAGCTTTTACGGTGGAATTTCGTTTGCCAAGACATTTGAATAACAAAGAGCGTCTCCGGGTTGTTTGCAACTATGAGAAAACTGTCCCCATTCCTTCCCACCCCGTCAAACGCCAAGCAAGGGGAGTAAGTTGAGCCACCCTGCACTACCGAACGAAAGAGGGAAAAACCCTTCTTGCTAGCTTTCTAGCGCCATTTTACCTTTTTTTTGCATGGGTGAAGGACGGCGTATCCGTTTACCTCTCATTGTCCAGCATTTGCACAGTGGCGCAAGGACAATTCCTCATCATACGCACTGGTTGAGCACACTTACCCATACACACACACAAACATACTCACATTCTCGGTGTGTTTGATGGTTTTGCCAACAAACCACCGTGCACAGCTCCCAGCAACACGTGTATCAACACACACACAACAGCAACCGCTCCGGGACCAATGAGCAAATGTCGAGCGTGCTTGATGCTGCACGCCGGAAGCGAAAGCGAGGCAAACTTTTTTTTTCTTTTGCTAGAGACCAGTATTTTCTTACAACGGGTAACACGTCTTAAATATCTCACTTTTATAGGGTGAATGTGAGTTCTTGTGTTTTGCATAAGCGTTAAACTTCACTTCAGCCAGATTCCGAGGATTATGCATACAAATTGCTTTGTGTTTTCTTGGCTTTTGCAAAATGCAATTTTATAACATGTAGATATTAAATTTTTATGAGATTTATAATTTTGTTTTAGTATATCAAACACTTCAGACGAACTTCACGTACTTGTTTAGTTGAACTCAGAAACCAAATAAAACACAACAAGAAAGTAAGATGTTCGGACAACAAAATAAAGAAATTCATAACTACTGATCGTTTACGAGTCGTAAACTCTTATAATTCTTCTTCTTTTTCTCATTCCTCTTTATGTTCCTACACGATCCTTTTATCTTAATCCTGTTTAAGGCGCGCTTCACAATATTTGTTTGTTTTGACCCATTAATAGCTTGTATCCGGCATTTCTATGCGTTTACTGATCAATTTGAATTTGGCACTCCTCTGTAACATACCTTCTTTCAGTTGCAGTCAGTCATCCTCTATTGGTGTTTCTAAATAATTATCTTATCCTTTTTCATTCTCTGTCTTTCTCTTTATTTTTAGTTTCTTTGTTTCCTCACATCTGACTTCCCTTTCTGCTTCCTTTTGGTCTTAGTGTATTAAGTTCTCTAGCTTCTTCAGAATTTTTAAATTTCCTCTATTAGATTTAGAATAAAAAATGATTGAGGATAGTATAAGCAAAATAAGCAGATGTTTAAAGCCCCAAACTTTCAAAATGCACCCTAAAGTATCAACAGAGTTGGATTGTCGTATAAGCGATCTGCGAGTCATGCGCATTTAAAAGGACTCCCAAACTAAGGGCAAGCATGCTAACTCCCAAATAAAGGCGGTACTGGATCAAGCTCTTTGGAAGCCGCTAATCAAATCCGGTGACCCAATCAAGGATCAGAAAAAGAGAGTCCTTTTTGGTGTCCTTATCCGAGGCATATGCTCCTCATTTGCAGGATTGTGGGCTTAGGGATATTCAAAATTAGGGACTCGATCCACCACTGTCTAAAGGCAAACAATGTTGATAAATATACATTACTAAATCAATTTATCTTGTTGTTGATCGCGCAGTTCAACCGGATCCAACCTAAGAAACAAATCCTGAGGAAAATCTGAGGTAATACCAGGAACGTAAAGATTAAGAGTGTCACTGATGGGAATCGCTCTTTCGTTTCATACCTGAAAAATATTATTGATCTGTTCCTAAAACCAGTCGTTGTTGTTTTAACTACCATAACTACCATTATGTAATACCAGGAACGGAAAGATTAAGAGTGTCACTGATGAGGATCTCTTCATACCTGAAAAATATTATTGATCTGTTCCTAAAACCAGTAACTACCATGGTGTAGTATTACACTCATTATCAAAATTGACTATAACACTGCATAGTAAGAAATTCTAAAATGCTCTATCATCTTTCCTCCATGCACAGTTGTAATTGGAAGTATTTAGCATTTTTATAATGAAGCCTTACAACCAACATTTCTGGAACCTCTTTTCAATTCAAGTATGTACTTTTCTTGATTCAAATCAATGATCTGTTCACCATTTGACCAATAGGATCGTTTCTGATGTATGCAGATGTAGAAACAAATTCGCTGTGGTTAAAGGCGTTGATTCTTGACTGTCAGCGGCTGCCTAATATGCTCACCTTACTTGACAAATGATGTAGTTGGAATAGCCTCCAGTAACGTTCTGACATATGCCACGACCTAGTTTTTAGTGGAGCACGAAATCTTATCCTGAGTGGCTACATTATTGGTAATAATACGGTTATACGAACAACATACGAACTGAGTTCGTGAAACATATTGAAAACGTAATTTCGAAAGCAATTTAAATGTCTTAACATTTATGATGAAAACATACAAAAATTATAAGGATACAATATGCCTAAAGACAGTCTACTGCGCCATCGTGCATTCAACACGTTCCTTTGCGTCGTAAGCTAAATCATGTTTTCGCTAATTTTGATTATAAAAAGTCAACATCCGCCTCTAATTTCCTCTTGTATACCATGTGTAAGTTTACATTAAGTCCTTGACCTGACAACTCATCCCATACTCATTACACAAATAAAAAATTTATCACAAGGTCAAAATGAGCGCTGATTTAAGAATTTCGTTTGATAGTACCTACCATCTTTATATTATCTACACCGATCAAAACGCGGTGTTGGCCGTCTCCATTTTGATACACTCTAGTAGCAAAAGCTGGCGTGTCCTTTGAAGGCCACACGAACAGATTCTTTTATTCCTAAAAGAATCTTACAACTAAAGAAAAGGGAACTTCAAGCCATCTAAGCAGTTTGTCATAGTAGAATCGTTCCATACAAACTTGATTCACTAAGTTTGAATAGATATGTCTGTATAAGTCTATGTGTTCGACATTCCAAAACCTATACCCTAATTTAGTTTTTATCTGCCCTTCATTTGTTGGGAATCGTGAAAGAGACAAATAAAATAAGATTACTTAACGTAATTATGTACATTTAACACTTAGAATGAATCAAACATTTAAATGCCATTAACTACTGATAAAAGCTGTTATCGCCATTTTACAAAACTTCTTTCACTAAATCGTTTCAAATGAATTAAACAAATTGTAAACTGAAGCAAATTGCACCAAGATACAACTTCCATCACACTTTTCCTGTGATCAATAAGCTAATGTTTCTTGCCAACTAGTACAAACTAAATTTCAAAGTTAAACATTTTCACCAAAAATCCTGCTGTTTCCAATCCATTGCACCGGTTCAATCCACTGAACACACCCGTGTGCTGCAAAACGTCTCAAAACATTGCAAATATGTTTCACCACAAGTCAAAATTTATCCATTTCAACACAAATCTCCGGACCAATCGTCTTGCACACTACACTGCCACATGTAAGAAACTCTCAGGATTACAACCGAACAAAGTGAATTCCACCAATGCACCCCACAGCGAGCGAGGTAAAAGCACTTACAACCGGTCGTAAGCTTCGGTAATGGTTTCACCGTTCGCATCGTACAAGTATGTCTCAGATTTATCGCCTCAGGTGACAACAGATTAGTGCGATAGTGACTTTAGCGTGTGCCCAACCTGCACAACTTGTCCTGTGTACCACTGAAGGACACACCCGACGCTACACACCCGATCTACCATTACAAGGAACTCGGTCATGCTGCGTGTTGATGTAGTGTTGTAGCCATGTTTCCCGTACATCACTCTCGCAAGGAAAACCACATCTTACCAAGCCGTCCGTTCGGTGCGTTTGTGTTTGTTTTTGTTGGAAGAAATTTCATAATACGATGTTGATTAAAATCAAACAAACTTTATTCCCAATCTTCGGCAGCCGGTACGAACGAATCGCCGTTCTGGTTCGCCCCAATAACCAACCGACCAACTGCCCGCTGCAGATGGCTCACACGATGGTGGTCGGATGCAACAGTGCGCACTGCACTTCGAAGGAATTCGCTTTCGCTGAAAGTTTGTGTTGCGGATATGCGCAATGTTTTGTTGAACCAATGTTAATTGGAAAATGATGGATGGTAGCGGAAGAGATGAGGCGAGAATCGGCGTT
>KZ062401.1:105467-151522 GCA_002091835.1 Anopheles maculatus
CATTTGTTGGGAATCGTGAAAGAGACAAATAAAATAAGATTACTTAACGTAATTATGTACATTTAACACTTAGAATGAATCAAACATTTAAATGCCATTAACTACTGATAAAAGCTGTTATCGCCATTTTACAAAACTTCTTTCACTAAATCGTTTCAAATAAATTAAACAAATTGTAAACTGGAACAAATTGCACCAAGATACAAGTTCCACCACACCAAGTGCTTGCCAACTAGTACAAACTAAATTTCAAAGTTAAACATTTTCACCGAAAATCCTGCTGTTTCCAATCCATTGCCACCGGTTCAATCCATCCACAACACCCGTGTGCTGCAAAACGTCTCACAATATTGCAAATATGTTTCACCACAAGTCAAAATTTATCCATTTCAACACAAATCTCCGGACCAATCGTCTTGCACACTACACTGCCACATGTAAGAAACTCTCAGGATTACAACCGAACAAAGTGAATTCCACCAATGCACCCCACAGCGAGCGAGGTAAAAGCACTTACAACCGGTCGTAAGCTTCGGTAATGGTTTCACCGTTCGCATCGTACAAGTATGTCTCAGATTTATCGCCCCAGGTGACAACAGATTAGTGCGATAGTGACTTTAGCGTGTGCCCAACCTGCACAACTTGTCCTGTGTACCACTGAAGGACACACCCGACGCTACACACCCGATCTACCATTACAAGGAACTCGGTCATGCTGCGTGTTGATGTAGTGTTGTAGCCATGTTTCCCGTACATCACTCTTGCAAGGACAACCACATCTTACCAAGCCGTCTGTTCGGTGCGTTTGTGTTTGTTTTTGTTGGAAGAAATTTCATAATACGATGTTGATTAAAATCAAACAAACTTTATTCCCAATCTTCGGCAGCCGGTACGAACGAATCGCCGTTCTGGTTCGCCCCAATAACCAACCGACCAACTGCCCGCTGCAGATGGCTCACACGATGGTGGTCGGATGCAACAGTGCGCACTGCACTTCGAAGGAATTCGCTTTCGCTGAAAGTTTGTGTTGCGGATATGCGCAATGTTTTGTTGAACCAATGTTAATTGGAAAATGATGGATGGTAGCGGAAGAGATGAGGCGAGAATCGGCGTTGGTATACCAGCATACGAAGACGCTGTCTGTGTATAGCAAACCGGTAAGATTGTTTATCCTGAACCACCATAACCATCCCGCAAGCGGACGCTTGGTCGTGGTCTAATGTTTGCTCAGCAAACAGGGTGAAGTAATTAAATTTCAAACACAACCGCACAAGCATGCGACAGTAATTAGCGAAACTGATGCCGTTTGTTACACTTTCCCGAACCTGCTGAGCTTTCGTTTCGATGGCACGAATAATGATGTGTTTGCTGGAATCGTTGCTGGCTTACAAAATCCTCCGAAACACCGGCGGGACTAGCGTGCGCCTAATGTATGCCGTTTAATGATGATAGTTCACCAAAGAGTTGTCATGTTTATTCACAAGATGGATGCTTAATGATACCAAAGCTGTTGCTGGGTAAGCTGTTTTGCTTCAAATTATCTGTTTTTTTTTTGTGAGTTCGGTTTTTCTGCGAAGCGATCAGCCGGTCTCATTTGCTTACTTAGTAAATTTTAATTACTTCATGATCAATCGTTTAATACATGGATCTAGTTTTTCGTGTGGAAGATAGAAATTGCGCAGTGTTGACGAAAGGAATATTTTAAGCAAACTGATAGCCTTTATAAACAGAGGTATGTATCTGATACCTCGTCATTACAATTTTGATATGTATTGTCATATGATGCATCACATATGTATGAGCCATTGTCGTCCGTTCCGCCACAAATAAACCTATCCTTATACTCCAGACTAGAATGATACGGTGGAATGGTTTGGAATAAAACTTTGGTGGGAAAAACTCGATGTATCAACGGAGGCATACTCTGTGAATTATTTGCCGACAACATCTATTGAAGATAAGACACCATAAGACGTTTAGAAACAATTGGGTTGAAAACAATTGGGAAGCAATAACGCAGCATGGCGCACCAGTTGAAGAGAGTCTAAAACAGCGGAGGCGAAGTGGTTGAAAGCTAGGTATAGTACTATACCATTTCTTCTCAGACGTCCACTATGGAACACATACCGCAGAGGTATGAGGAGACTATCCATCGATCTGATTGTAAATGTTGGAAGGTCGATGATTGATGAGACAATTTGTTTTGTGACAGTATTCATAACCCTATTAATTTTCACGATTGTTCGATTAAAGCAACAAAATTTCTGTTACATAATTTTAAAATAAATTCCTTAGGATAGACATCATTTTGCTTAGACATTCGAATAAAAATCGATTGATGTGCAGGAAAACTATCGCTAAACCAACGACGTGTATCAATTTCACCAAAGACGGGTGTTGAAGTTGAAGAGATGAGAAGTGTGCCATCCACTCATCCTAATATTACGTTTCCGGTGAGTGCTGTAAGTCAATTTGCTTCAAATCCTGGTAAGTTGCATTGGAAAACTAATATCTGAAGGGCAAAAAAACCAAGAATCTTCAATACAGGAAGGATAAATTCAACGGATTGGTAGGCTATACCGATGCTAATTGGGGAGGAATTCCTGATAGTCGCAGATCGTTATATTACGTCTTCATTATGAAAGGAGCAACCATTGCATGGAATATTATCACAGCCTAGGTGGTATCCAGATCAGACTGTTATTCTATTTAATCTATTTATATTTCCACCGAGATCGTAACTATCAACTGATATTCTGACGGTTTTGTAAGTTATACGTACCTGTTGATCCTACCTTACAGGTACATTCATCCTTAATTCAAACTGCTCGTAATCAAACTATTGCAGTCGGATTTCATGGTTTACAGAGAGATTCCAAACTTTCCAGATAATCCGTATTGCTGCATTACTTTAAAGACTGGTGCTTGAAGATCTGGTGATCTCGACGATTTCTGAGCGATCTAATTTCGACTGAACATACAAAACTAGCTTCGTGGTCAACAAAATTCTAGAAGACTATTGTGGGATTCTGGATGAGAGCGGGAAAGCGCGAGTGAGGGTCAGTATGGGTTGAGCTACCAATAAAGAAGGTTGTGTGTGACGACCGCCGTCAGAAGAACCTGGGTGTGAGTAGTGTTGTGTCAAGTGACACTTTTGGCTGTGTTGTGCTGTGGTACCACACACAGTCTACTGTGCTGTGTTACTGTGGTACCACATTAAAATGTCACATCGCTTCCATGCAACATCAATCCTGTGCCCAGTAGCTGTACAAAGACACAGTAACTGTGTGGTGACACAGACACTGTGGTACCACAGTTGCTGTGCCTAGTAGCCGTGCAATGACACAGTAGCACTGTGGTACCACTGTGAATGTGGTACCACTGTGAATGTGGTACCACAGTGACTGTGCCCAACACAGTGCTATGATACAAAAAGTGTGCAGTCGCATGTCAACTGCACAGTAATTGTGGTACCACAAACACTGTGGTACCACAGTTACTGTGCCCAACACAGTGCGATAATACAAAAATGTGTTTTATAAAGAAATTTGAATTCTTGCGACTTCATTTGTCTATGTTGCATTAATGTGAGGTGACATTTTAGTGTGGTACCACAATTATATTAGGTGTGCAAGTGTGGTACCACATTTTACTGGGCTGTGTAACTGTGGTGCCAAAGTGCTACACGACTCAACACTAGGTGTGAGCGTTAAGGTAGAGGATATCACAACTATGTAATTCTGCAGTATTCTAAACAGATTCTTCACGACTAGACTAAGATCAGAGATCTCTGCAATGTACGTAGAATCAAATATTTAACTATTTATCATATGTGAGCGCTAACGCTTGTACCTACGCCTGTAAACAAGGGTTGGATGTCAAGGAAACGACAGGATGCAAATTCGGCAAAAGAATTGTGCGTACGTTGTGTCACCAAGAAGGCAGGACAGGACAAGTTCTAGTGCTAGCACTAGCCGCTCGTGCTCAAATCAACAGATTTTTAATAACTTTACTCTTCCATTGGTATTATCATCTTGTATAAAGATAATTACTTACTTACTTATCAGGCGCTACAACCGCTTCGCGGTCTTGGCCTGCTGCAACAATCCTCGATACCGCTCACAGTCTAGCGCCGTCGTCTGCCAATCCATTATCTCGGCCGTTCTGGCGGACGCATCGACGCCATCACTCCATCTCAGTTTGGGCCTACCACGCCTCCTCTGTCCATGTGGACGGCCTAAAAGGACTTTACGGGCTGGGTCGTCCGGCGCCATTCTCATGACATGACCAGCCCACGATGGTGATATCACCGTACAGCTCATAGAGCTCGTCATTGTAGCGGCTCCTCCATTGTCCTTCCACACATACGGGGCCAAAAATCCTTCTGAGCATCTTCCTCTCGAACGCGGCTAAGAGGGTTTCGTCAGTTTTGGACAAAGTCCATGTCTCAGAGGCGTGTGTGAGTACTGGGACTATAAAGGTTTTGTACAGTCTCAGCTTCGTCCGTCGCGAAGGGTATTTTGAGTGGAGAAGTTTCCTCAGACTGTAGTATGACCGGTTGGCAGCCAGCACTCTTGCGCGCAACTCAACTTCTATGTTGTTATCGGTGCTGACTTTTGACCCCAGATAGGTGAAGTTTTGGATGACTTCGAAGGTGCGATCACCTATCTGTACATCACCCCTGCGTAAAGATACTGCTCAATAAAGCAACAGTTACAACAAGTGTATAAGATTAAACTGCTAAACTTTAAAACGATTTAATGGAATCAATCACCCGATAGCTCAAATACCGAGCTTAAACAATTACCCTCGTGTACTTCACACTTTTCGCTAACCAAAATAACCCAGTTCTTCCCACCTAACAACCCAAACAAAACACTCACTTTTCCGTGGCACCGGTTTTGCTGCATTTGTTTGAAATATTCATATCATTAGCCAAAAATCAACCAAGCCGACCGGTAAGTAATAAAATAAAAAACCTTCAAATCGTACCACATTCGTAAGGGTTTGTTAACGCAAACGCTAACGGTCCGTAATATTGCTAAAAAGCTAACGTGAGCTACTGCATGTGTGAAGGTCATGACGGTAGGGAGAAAGAGGAATCCAAAACAACAAAAAAACTTACAAACAAGAAGCGCAAACATAACCTCTCTGCTGCTAGCTTTCCACCGTGGATGGAAGAAAGGATGTGCAGGGATGATCCTACACAACAATTTTAAACCGAGGAATGGATGGGAAGTCCGGGAGGTGTTGCCACGAACCGGAAAATGGGTTCCAATTATTTTTATCTCACGTTTCCTTCCTACACACACGCACACCCTGTTTTGCTCCAACATTTCCTGATACGCCACTCGGGCTCATGGTAAAAGGTACTGGGACAGTTGGAAAAATTACACTCGAAACAAACACACAACCGTTAGCGTTTATTCATATGTGCGTACTGTTCCCATACTCCTGGCGCATACTCCCCCTGCTCCTCCACGCCGTCCGCACCATCCCCTCTGCCGGCAATAACGTTCGGCGTTTCAATCTGCAGGAACCCCACCCGGGTGCAGTGCCTGCGCCGCATTGCCGAAATGGCGCACCGACAAAAAACCGAAAGCTCAAACTCATAATTCAAACAACTCATAATTCCATTATCCTAACGAAGCGTCGCAACCATTTATTACACGCATACTCAGTGAAGGGGTCGTTAAATTTGAATATTTCATCGCAAATAACAACAATAAACAACCCTTTGCCAGTCAATTTTACATTTTTATTTGCCCGCTACAAGACGGTTTTGTGATTCCCACCTCGGGAGCGGCTCGGGTACTGTAGAGCGCAACCATTTCGACCGGAGACACCGACCGGTAGTGGTGACACTGGTGAACGCAGTTGGGTTTAGGACGCACTGTGCATATGGTTGAAGAAATCGGAACGGCCACCGTGCCACCGTGTTGCCATAAAGCAAGTTGTTTTCAAAATGAATGACTTGTTCCGAAACGAATTGTTTGTACGTAAACATTCTTCTTTGCCCGGTGCTGCCTGGAGTGCGAGATATTTATTACCGCACTGTTGGTGATATTAGTGGTTTGCTTTATAGCGTTGACAAATTGCGATACGAGCACTTGAAAACCAAAAAATGGACTCAGATGATACACTTACATCGGGAGAAATATAACTGTAATAATGCGATGGTATAAGGGATGCGTAAAACAATTAAATTTCCTCGCTAATCCTAAACCCTGTTTTATTCTCATAGAAAAACTATAGAAGTGAGAGATTCAGAAACTGGAAATAATTGTCCTTCTCTCTGATGTTACTCATTTGATGACCAATTCCAACAAATGTTCCTACACCCTGGAGTTCTGTTGAAGCATTCGTAGGCTGTAAACGACTTTTCAAAGCATATCTATATTGCCTTGCAAAACCAAATCTTAGTCTTTTGCAACATATTAGAACTCTTCCTATATTGTGCTTCTTTAATCACGATACCAACAATCACTAGCCTGGAGCCTTGATAGCTCTAATGACGCAGTACTTCAAGTTGATTTCGAGCAATCACGTGTCATAGAGACTTCCCGTTGTTTGCATGACAGTATCTATTGTAACAAGTTGTCTTAGATCAATTTCAGCTTTAATGATTCGAATAATATACTAGATCTAATTGTTTGGGAATGCGCCTATGATTAGGCAATTAGGTAACAAAAATTATAGTTATAGCAGGAAGTTACTATTAGTGAGATGTAACTGTAGTTAGAAGTACCTGAATAATTTGTAAATTAGTGTTAAGAGTATACCCAACCAGTATAGACATTGTGTGAAGATCGATTCGAAATTATCTGAGCTACGAAACACTGATATTCGTATATTCGTGTGCGGTATGATCCTGCGATCTTGTACTTCCTCTACACGCAAACACGAATTATTCTCTGGACGCAGTGTTACAACAAGCCTGGATTAAATCACTTCCAACTGCAGCATTCTCTTCTGGAGCGCAGATAGCCAGCCTTATATACTGACTTAAAAACAGCCTGATGGTATCTACGCTTACCCGACTCGTGTTCTGTGCTCCCTTGGTAATAACTGTTGGGTCCTCAGGTACAACCCCAAAGGTCGTGTTTACCACGAGCAAATGGACACATCTCTTCATGCCAATTTCAGAGTTCATCTGACGTTTCTGAATATTGCAATCTGGAGCATTGCTCACTGTACGCTAATGACGTTAGACTGTTTTTGCCTACAACGATCAGTAGTTGTCCAACGACCTCTGAATAGTTGTCCATTGTTGCTGTATAGAACATTTCGTCCTGTAGTCTTCAACCATAGCATCTCTGCTGCTTGCTGCTTTGTAATACTGTTACGGATTTAGAAGTCATACGGGATCGTAAACTAGATTTTCATCAGCCGTATTTTGATATTTTAGACAAATTCAACATCACCCACACTGTCTATTAATGTTATATAAATTTTTTATTAGTTTTTTAATAGTTTTTTTTGTTATTTGGCTTAGAAATACTTTCAAGAAGATGTGAAAATGCCCAACGCATCTGTAAATCTAAAGTGAGATAGATACACCTAATCTATTTGCTAGAAAGCATTTAAATGTTCATCTTAGAATGTTCCCTAATTGCAGACCACTTAGAAATGACCCTAAAAGACGTGCAGATTGAGAGAACGTCCCTATGATGGCGATGTCTTTGAAATTTTATTTGTTTTACGTGTTTAAACTTGTACTAGCCTATTAATTTTAACTGGGCGTTTTTTAATTTATGCATGCATTGCTTCAAATATTCTATCCTTTGACAAAAAATCTTTGTGGACCAATAAATAAATACATAAATAAATTTTTAAGCACCTAATCCAAAAACATCTTCTTCTTCTTCCATGGCACTACAACCTCTTGAGGTCTCGGCCTGCTATTGCTAGCTTTCTGTGACTAAGTTTTACCCGTAGCTGGATAGTCAGTCCTGCGTACGGGGAGGCGGTCCTCCGGGATTTGAACCCCGGTCATGCCGTGTGAAGACCGGCGCCGCTATCGGATACACCACCGGGCCGCCCCAAATCCAAAAACATATTCTCGGAAAAATGATGTTCAAGCAATATTCAACTCAGATATTTAAAGACACATTTTATCATTAATCACGACTTGATGAGTAGTTATAGCTGCCTTAAATATACTCAAAGAGTTCATATATTCAGTATCATATTCCAAAAATTATTTATACTTTATTTTTTTACATTAATCTCAAGGCTATAGGAATCCAAAATTGTAAAAATAATCCTTGCTATCTATTAACACTTCATCAATTCTCAAATTCACATCTAACAAATGTGATCTACGATGTACTCCATTATCTCATTTATCATCAAATTTTAAGTAACCCACTTCCCAGTTTATAATTACCAGTTCCCATTCCCTATCGCAAAAACCGGCCCGTTCATCTAGATTAAACCAAAAATGAATTATATGCAATCAATCACACTGATTAACCCAATCGAATAGAACATGTGATACAATTTTCGACAATTTATCAGTTTTATAATTGATAGTTGTACGCTCACATGCTCGGAAACAAAAATGATATCACGCACCAGAGATAGTTTTCGGTCTCTCTTTCGTGGAAATTTTTGCAGCACCGGGAAAAAAGGGTCTCAGTTTCTACCCAGCTCCTAGCCGCCTGTTAACGCCTGCCCGTAACGATTCAAACCCGGGCCCGATTTACCGATAGAGCATACTACTACTGCTGCCACGTACATGTATCGAGGGCACCTGCTTCCATCCTATTGCCAAACACGAAGCGTTCGAAGGATAATTATAATTTTATTTCAGTTTTAATTTAATTTCTACCACATTGCCCACAACGGTGCGGTACACGGTTCGAATACCGCCCCACACATACACAACACCGACTGCAAAACTTTGGAGGCTTGCGTTTAGCAACTTGCGTACAGCGCTGTTCGCATTGTTTCACTAGTTCGTGGTCGAAAAAGTTAAATAAAAAGCTGCACAGCACTCGAGAGCACATACTGGCGCATACTCTGGACGGATAGAGGGAACACCAACTCACAAACACACACATACACAAACAGAGCCATACCCCTAAACATACACACTAGCAGTGTGCAGCCTCAGTCCTTGGGCAGATTTTAACCCCTTTTCGAAACCAGATGTTGAATTTAATTTCATTCTTAACCCGTGGCACTGACAACCGGGAAAGAAGCCGTACCGCTTTCTCCGGGGCTTCAAAATCGAGAGCCAAATACACCGGTAACGATTGTCGCTGTCTATTTGCTGGTTCGGCATTTCTATTTTCTAGAACTACCACCGGGGAGAAAACGTGAACGGTACGCTCACTCCAGCCGACTCCATCATGGCCATATTAATTGTTAAATGTTCCACAGAGCGTCTCCGACTCGTAAATTGATTTTTATTGCATCAAATACTGTTTAAAGGCATTTGTTTCGGTGAAAAAATAAAAACAGAAGCAGGAGCAGTTCGCACGAAAGTAGCTTCTTAACTGGTTGTACTTAATATTGGTTTTCACCAGGACCCGGCGTTTTCCCTCACCGATTGAAGAAGCGATACTTAAATGTCACCGCAAAGTAATGCTTCCATAACGCTCGGCTGTCTCGGATTGCATACTTCATTTAACCTCAACAACAGCCAAATTATGAGCGGTATAAAAATCGCATACACAAACACACTTACACACACACACTGTGAGAGAACACTAATTTATGTTGGCTCATGACTGTAAAGTTTATCATTCCACGCATGTCGTACCGTCCGCACACCGTACCACGCCGGGGTGACACCCGGACCGACCGACCGACACCGGTTTTTATGGTCGTAAAACATCGTAAATTTAACTGCACCTCACTGTACACACGTACACATGTGTCCGGGTGACGAGCTGCACAACAGCTCCAAGCCATCATCTGCCGGATGGTTCGGTGACAGTACATTTCGATGTGGATGAGTGTAAAGAGCATCGCTATTCATATTCAATGCGATCTACGGTACGGAATCTTAAACTGTTTACAATCGTCAATTGCACTTTGAGGTTAATAAAGCAAGATTGTATATAAAGAAAAGCGTAAAGCGGTTTCATGCAATCGGTTCATTTGGCAACTGTAATGAAATGGTTGATGTGGTTTTATTTGCTTTGTGCTGAAGGAGACTTTTTTTTGCTCTGACAGTTTTGTAAACGAATGGAAATATTAACGATAAAATAATACATCAAGGAACGTTATTCACCGAAAAGTTTACTGTTTAAAATAACACATGCAACGGCTCCTGATTGTACTGCTTATTTCTGAAGTTGGTGATGAATTTTTAATAAAGATTTACAAAGAATTTTCAGAAGAATTTCCTGTGAGTTATTAAACCTTGTATATCGAAAGACTCTTAATGACACTGGCTGCACTCTTAATGACTGGATTAATGGCTGCACTCTATTGCCTGACATTTCATGACGTATACGAAAAGGTGTAGATGATAACAAGAGACTAGTTGAAATGATAGCTTTAAGAGCTAATACACGATAGACTGCATGGTAATGCGGTTGATGTATCTAAAAAAGAAGCTCTAAAAGAGATATACACAATAGAAGCCCACAAGCTAGATGCGGCCTTTCAAGTCCTTTTAATCGGTCCCGCAAAGGAATTTTAAGATAATCTTCTCTTCTTCTTCCTTGGCACTACAACCTCGTGCCTGCCAGCTTATTGCTAGCTTTCTGTGACTAGGTTTTACCCGTAGCTGAACCCCGGTCCTGCCGTGTGAAGACCGGCGCCGCTATCGTATACACCACCGGACCGCCCCGTTAAGATAATCCACTAATAGAAATGTTTCAGTAGGTTTTCTAGAATGTATTTTGACACATCAACCCCTACACTTGTGTGATTGTGTCCCAATTGTTTAATGAAAGTTCTTTTAATAATGCAAATAAAAATCAAGAAGAGAAGATTCAACAAACCCTGATGCTTTTGTTTAACTTTCATCGATTACGTGGTCTGTTTTTACCAGCATTTGTAGTTGTTGAAATTTCCTCTAGTTCAGCTATGAGGCCCATTTCCATATGAAAAAAAGTTGCCAAGTACAATTACCAAATGTCAAATTTTTTACCAACAAGACCAATCCCGGGGTGGCCCGGTGGTGTATACGATAACGGCGCCGGTCTTCACACGGCAGGACCGGGGTTCGAATCCCGGCGGACCGCCTCCCCGTACGCAGGACTGACTATTCTGCTACGGGTAAAAACCAAGTCACAGAAAGCTAGAAATAGCAGGCCAAGACCTACAGAGGTTGTAGAGCCAGAGAAGAAGAAGAAGAAGTCCAATCCACGCCAATGTTCAATATTTAATATAAAAATCAATATTTGGTGTGCATTTGTGCATGAGCTCTAATGCATAAACTGTGTTTAACTTTTTGCCTATGCTGACCAATTTGAGGACCTTCACTAATGTAAAAGTACCCCAAAGCTTCATCAGTTATGAAAAATCATCATCTAGAAGCTAAAAATAAATGGAAAAACTAACAATTTTATCCTAAACACAAAACGGCGTCTAGCAGTCATATTGGAAATACTTAAAATAAATACTTTAAAGGACTAGGACCTTTTGTGGAAAATAAATGACGTGCTTGTATGTGTTGATGTAACAGTATTTTCTTCTTCCCTAGTACTATATCCTCGAAAGGTCCCGTTCTGCCCTTTCTTGCTATCGTTGACTTCATATTACCCATAACTGGAGAGAGGCTCGAGTACGAGGAGACGGTCTGAATGGGACTCGATAGCAGTAAAATATTTACTAAACACAACTATTTTTCTGGTGAGTGGTTATTACAGGATTTTCTGGCCATACCAGTACTCTTCTGTGCTACTGTATGATGATGGTATAAAATTAAATGCCACGGTGAACCATGATAAGTATTCATCGTCTAATATGCTATTGACTAATTAAGCTCTTGTTGTCGTCGTAAAGTGCTTTGCGAGATCTAACTTTCCGCTCCTATTTTACAACAAAATTAACAATATTTTCCAACAGCGCACCTAACGTATATCTAACAAGTTAGGAATCATTCTTGACAAGACGATTAGCTTTAGACTTCAAATGAAGCTCTTGCCATGACAGTACTATAAGTGCTCATTGTGAATGCCAAACGGGAATCCATCCAACGGAAAAGCTCTAACCAAACGGAAAGCAATTTTGTATTATGGTTCGTGTTCGAGTCGACGAAAGTTTCATCGACTTTTTTTCTTCGATTTACCTGTCTGTCAAAGAGCAAAGATGTAAACAAACTTAAAATCACAGCAAACCGAGACGAACAAGTTTGTGATTTTGTGGCAAGTGTTGAAATAAAACGATTTATTTGTGCTAATAATGATTTCTGCGTATTACGTCAGTGATAGCGATAGTAGCGACAGCGAGCTAGTAGAAAATCTTGCCGCGAGTCGTCGTTTGCTGCGTTGTATGTTTGACCCCTTACAACTATCTAACCAAGCGTAAGTTTTTGAACCAATACCGCAATTACACTTTGTATGAAAACGCTTCTTTTACCTCTTTACATTCGGTTTAGCTTTAGTAAGAATTTCCGCGTTACGAAGGAAATGTTTATGAACATTTTGGAAGAGGTGACACCGAAGTTTCCACCAGTAAAGGGGCATGGATTAACCGTGAAGGAAATGTTGGCTGCTACGTTAAGGTTTCTGCCAGAAGGAAGTTATCAACATGGTGTGGGAACGGATTTTAGTGTTGCCATCGCACAACCAACATTCTCCATACTACTTACTTACTTACTTATCAGGCGCTACAACCGCTTCGCGGTCTTGGCCTGCTGCAACAATCCTCGATACCGCTCACGGTCTAGCGCCGTCGTCTGCCAATCCAATATCCCGGCCGTTCTGGCGGACGCATCTACGCCATCACTCCATCTCAGTTTGGGCCTACCACGCCTCCTCTGTCCATGTGGACGGCTTAAAAGGACTTTACGGGCTGGGTCGTCCGGTACCATTCTCATGACATGACCAGCCCACCGGAGCCTGGCGAGCCTAATTCGCTGCACGATGGTAAGATCACCGTACGGCTCATAGAGCTCGTCATGTCTCAGAGGCGTATGTGAGTACTGGGACTATAAAGGTTTTGTACAGTCCCAGCTTCGTCCGTCGCGACAGGTATTTTGAGTGGAGAAGTTTCCTCAGGCTGTAGTATGACCGGTTGGCAGCCAGCACCCTTGCGCGCAATTCAACTTCTATGTTGTTATCGGTGCTGACTTTTGACCCCAGATAGGTGAAGTTTTGGACGACTTCGAAGGTGCGGTCACCTATCTGTACATCACCCCTGCGTAAATCGGTGTTTGTTAGCAGGGCCGCTGGTGGTGCCACCATCATTTTGGTTTTTGCCTCGTTGATCTCCAACCCGAGGTTCAGTGCCGCATGCTCGATCCTTTGGTAAGCTTCTGCTACGTAGGAGAGCCTCAAACCAATGATGTCTATGTCATCAGCGTATGCCAAGATCTGGAGTGACTTATAGAAGATGGTCCCCGAAGTTTCCACCTCCGAGTCTCGGATGGCCCTCTCTAGCGCCAGATTGAATAGGAGGCAAGCAAGCTCGTCTCCCTGGCGCAGACCCTTGGTGGTTTCTCCATTCTTCATAGTGTTTGCTAAAACATTAAAAATTCTGGAGGACACTTTATGCGAAAAATTGATCACTATGGAAATGACACCAGTAGAGCAACAAGAAGCACGACGATATTTTTATTCAAAGTCTGCAATTCCCGGTGTTGTTATGTGTGTAGATGGAACGCACATAAAAATCGTCGCACCAGTAAAGGATAGAGATCAGCACTACAACAGAAAGGGGTTTTACAGTTTGAATGTGCTTTTGGTAAGATAATTCTTTTTTTTACAGTACATGTTTCATATTCAACCCAGGATTGTTCATAATAATTATTTACTTTCATGTTAAAGGTTTGCGATCACAAAATGACGATACGCTACGTAGATGCCAGGTATAGTGGAGTCAATCATGATGCTCACATTTGGAATGTAAGTGGAATTGATACCTATCTCTCTGAAAAGCATCAAAGGGGAGAAACTAGTTTTAAAATATTAGGTGAGTTATGTCTCCATTTATGCTAGTACTAACTTTTAAATCTAATTTCAACTTTATTGTTTGAACTCGCAGGCGATTCTGCATATCCTGCTAAGTCATGGCTGATCACACCGAAGAGAAACGCAGCTCCAAATACACCAGAAGCAGCGTATAATACAAATCACGCGAAAGGAAGAGAAATTATTGAACGTACTATTGGCATCCTTAAGAATCGGTTCAGATGCTTATTAGGTGCGAGACAGCTCCACTATAAACCCGAAAAGGCTGCTCAAATCACAAATGTTTGTTGTGCATTACATAATATGTTTATAACAAGTAATAATAAAATAGAAGAGTTTTAAAAATAGAGATAAATGGTTCTATCACATAAACATGATGAATAGAAAATAAATTCAACAATTAATTTAACAACTAAGAAAGTATGATTGAATGTATATATGATTTCTTCCCGAAGGCTATCGAGATCCTATTTTCCCATCAACTTATCTTCTTAAATTCCATATTTAAACACATTACAAATGTGCTGAATTTGTATTGAAATCATTCCATAGTTTTGTATATTATATAGTATTAATCGTTAACAGTTGGTTCCATTAAATTTATGATCACGGCTCTGTCAATTAAAATTCGACTGACTGCTTACACTCTATTTAAAATTAAATGGATGGAAACGCCCTAACTAAACTAAGTCATAAATGTAGAAAATATAGTATAACTATTGTTGCTTAGATAATAATATATCGTTAAAAATCTCCAGTTGCTCGGTACATTTTATAATAGCCTTACTGTTCTCCTCTATAAGCTTCATGGAATTTTCTTGGCATTCCACAAATTTTGCCATCATTTCCAGCATCGCCTTATTTTGTAGAAGAACTGCCTCTGAAGCTTTGCGTTTTCGGGTTGCTCTGTTTTCTCTTGTAGATGGGCCTGATATTTGTCTGATTTGTTGTTCCTGATGTTCATATTGTACCTGTTGTTCCTGTTGATCATGTTGTTCCGAGTTATCCTGTTGTTGCTGGTCATTATTATTGCTATCGGTTAAGTTGTCTGTATTCATGTCGTTGTTGCTTTCCTGGCTTATGTTAGCATTATTTGGCCTGCCAATTCCAAATCGTGCTGCGTTGTTGCCCACCACAGTTGCTCGCAAGTTAGTTAAACAGGCAACACGTTCCTCCAACTCGTTCAACGTTTTTGTGCGGCATGGTCCACCCCCTGTTGCATTTAACGATGCCTTATTGTCACGCAGCTTCTTCTTAACCGCGCATTTGTAATCAAACCAAACCTTAAGCAATGAAAAATATGGAATTAATATGTGAGGCTTTTTTAAAATGTGGCTGATAATTTACCCTTTTCCACGTTGCTACGGCCTTTATCGGTGGACCTAACGCATTTAAGTTTTCTGCTAACTCGCCCCAAAAAGCAGACTGGTTGCCTTTAAATAAGGCTCGAGCTATTTCAGGTGCAGTTTCCATGATGTCGACCATCTTTTCGTACTGCATCCTTGTAGTCCTTGTATCCGTTTGCTCCCTGAAAGCCGTATGAGAAGCAAATATATTAAAAACATCATCGGAAGCTATTTTTTAATACACGCTTATAACATACTTACATTTTTAAATCACTTTAAACACAAAACACAAGTGGCAATATTTTTTGTTCACACAAAATATCACTTTCCGTTGTAAAAAGCTTACGGGAAAAAAATGCTCGTACCGGCTTCTCCGTTCGGCTCAGGTAATGCAAATTTTTGACTTTCCGTTCGACAAGGTACTGTCAACAATTTTTAAAAGTCTTAGCGTGTCAAAGAACTGTCGAACGGAAATTCATAATAACAAATGTGACATTTGACAGCCGTTTGAGAAGACGTTTGGCATTCACAATGAGCCCTATAATATGTTAGTACTGTTTGATGTTCACCAGCCTGAGTTTTGAAGAAACGTGAAGAAACAATTCAGCAATCAGACTGTTACAATGGAATCCCAATGACGTCCGGCCAGATTGAGCCACGCAATGTTTGCTACTGGGACTCCAGTCTCTTGCAGCAGAACGATCGACAGCCGCGTGCGTGTTCGTGACTGGGTTGATAAGGAATTGAGTCGTCTCAGCTTTTTTTTCGCTCCGTCTAAGAAAATAAGACTACGAGAAACATTTCATACTATACGCAATAGAACCGTGTTTGGACAGAAAGATCTCTTAAAGATCATATGTAAAATATTTAACGAAAACTACTGCGTATTTGAATTTGCTATGTCCCCGTCAGGTGTGCTTAGCCGCAAGCACGTCAGACGAATTTAAAATAAACAAAACTAAAGGAAACAAAACCTTCGTTAAGTATCCAATTTAATCTTGGTACGTTAGTCCTCAAGCTCAATCCAAATTTTCCTTAATCGTTAGTGATAGACATAATATTCCGGATGTTCCACTATCACAGATTAATTCTCGTTGTATTTTATCACGCTCAACATATTCAATTGTCTTATGATTCACGCATTTCAATTAAAAGCAATTATTAATCAAGTCTTCACAATGTATTACTCATTTTCACTATAAAATTGCAAGCTATCAAGAAATCTAGGCCCCTTTTAAATGTTTCTTTACCGCCTGAAGAATTATGTTACCTCTTCCTAATCCTATTCTTGGTGTAAAAACAAAACAAAACTCACCGTATAACTAGGCGCTTATCATCCTCCCGTGAGTATAATTTCAACTTATCGAAACAATGAGCTAAGGAGACCTGCGTTTTCTTCTCTCTGTTCCCAAACGCAAACCTCCAATCACAATTAATTTCGCTCGCCCAAAGCCGCCCAAAGGCCCCCAGCTCCATCACCTTGCTAACCCGAAACGAAGAATAATCGTTACAATCTTGCCACTGCCAGCGGGCCACCATAATCCAAAAAACGCCATTTCCTTTGCCGAAAGCGCATTAGCTCCCTTTGCCGTTCGGCGCACTAGGCCCCAACAAAGCGGAATAGCCGTCCATTTCGCTCGTCCCAGCCGCCCAGGAAACAATTCAACCTCATTGCATTCGTTTTACATTTCATTTGTTAAAATAACTGGGCGGGATTTTCTCGATGAAGTATGCGTTGTTTATTATTATCAACAAGCACCGGGGAAAAAAAGCACGAGACCCCCAAAAGCTAAGCTCCGGCTCATCTGTTCCTGTCGTTCGCAGCCGAATGCTTGTCTGCTTTCTGCCTACGTACGGACGCGGAGGTCTTTTCCTAGTCGTGTCGGTAGGTTGAAACGGCAGCTGACCAACCAACCGACCGTGCTGAATGCGTGGTGGTGCGCCATTGTGATGCATGCAATGGAACGAGAGAGAGAGAGAGAGAGCCCATGGTCCAATTTTTGTCCACCCTCGGCAAACGGTTGATATAAAACGCAGAAGACTCTATTTGCAAGGATTATGATCATGAATATACAGCTTACTTATGGTACTTCACTTGCCCGTCTCGAGTGCGGCCAAAGAAAACAGCCCACACGGCGGCAACGCGACTGTCCGGACTGCGGACATTTTGAGGATGACCAGAAAGTTGGTTGGAACGGCCTGTTCCTTGGCCCTTCCCAGCATCCTGACTGCCCTGCTTCGACCAGCTTTCCAGTCGAAAAGTAAGGCCGGCGGTGGTTTTCGACACCGCCCGAAAACCAGCCAGAAGCCAGCAACTTAAATACAAATTAGACGAAACGGTTGCGGTCCCCAAACTCCGGTGGCTCATAAATTGTGAGGCAAAAGTGGCGATGACAGCAGTGAAATTTTCACACCGGCTCATTTACGCTTCAGTACGCGGCCCAACCCTGGTTGAACACGTTCGAGAAAATCCTTTTCTTCAGGCTTTGGCATTTCGCGGCCAGGTACCAGAGTCTGGTCGTGTGAAGCGCTTCCGGCATGGTATCGTGCAAACTTCGCCGAGGTACCGATGGTACCCGGCCTTAAACCGTACGATATTAACGCTTTCAACAACCGCACAATGACCATTATTGTCTCAGGCCTGCGTTTTGGAAGAGGGTCCGAGGTAAATCGTGTCGGTTGACCTTATTAATGTCGTCGAGTTTTTGATGTGTAATTTTTGGTCGACCGATCTGGCAGTAACAATGATTGCTGAACTCGAAGCAACGCAATCAATGTACCAGTGTAATATCCTTTCATTTCAACTTATCGAAACAATGAGCTAAGGAGACCTGCGTTTTCTTCTCTCTGTTCCCAAACGCAAACCTCCAATCACAATTAATTTCGCTCGCCCAAAGCCGCCCAAAGGCCCCCAGCTCCATCACCTTGCTAACCCGAAACGAAGAATAATCGTTACAATCTTGCCACTGCCAGCGGGCCACCATAATCCAAAAAACGCCATTTCCTTTGCCGAAAGCGCATTAGCTCCCTTTGCCGTTCGGCGCACTAGGCCCCAACAAAGCGGAATAGCCGTCCATTTCGCTCGTCCCAGCCGCCCAGGAAACAATTCAACCTCATTGCATTCGTTTTACATTTCATTTGTTAAAATAACTGGGCGGGATTTTCTCGATGAAGTATGCGTTGTTTATTATTATCAACAAGCACCGGGGAAAAAAAGCACGAGACCCCCAAAAGCTAAGCTCCGGCTCATCTGTTCCTGTCGTTCGCAGCCGAATGCTTGTCTGCTTTCTGCCTACGTACGGACGCGGAGGTCTTTTCCTAGTCGTGTCGGTAGGTTGAAACGGCAGCTGACCAACCAACCGACCGTGCTGAATGCGTGGTGGTGCGCCATTGTGATGCATGCAATGGAACGAGAGAGAGAGAGAGAGAGCCCATGGTCCAATTTTTGTCCACCCTCGGCAAACGGTTGATATAAAACGCAGAAGACTCTATTTGCAAGGATTATGATCATGAATATACAGCTTACTTATGGTACTTCACTTGCCCGTCTCGAGTGCTTTTATTGCCGTCCGGCCGAAGAAAACAGCCCACACGGCGGCAACGCGACTGTCCGGACTGCGGACATTTTGAGGATGACCAGAAAGTTGGTTGGAACGGCCTGTTCCTTGGCCCTTCCCAGCATCCTGACTGCCCTGCTTCGACCAGCTTTCCAGTCGAAAAGTAAGGCCGGCGGTGGTTTTCGACACCGCCCGAAAACCAGCCAGAAGCCAGCAACTTAAATACAAATTAGACGAAACGGTTGCGGTCCCCAAACTCCGGTGGCTCATAAATTGTGAGGCAAAAGTGGCGATGACAGCAGTGAAATTTTCACACCGGCTCATTTACGCTTCAGTACGCGGCCCAACCCTGGTTGAACACGTTCGAGAAAATCCTTTTCTTCAGGCTTTGGCATTTCGCGGCCAGGTACCAGAGTCTGGTCGTGTGAAGCGCTTCCGGCATGGTATCGTGCAAACTTCGCCGAGGTACCGATGGAACCCGCCTTAAACCGTACGATATTAACGCTTTCAACAACCGCACAATGACCATTATTGTCTCAGGCCTGCGTTTTGGAAGAGGGTCCGAGGTAAATCGTGTCGGTTGACCTTATTAATGTCGTCGAGTTTTTGATGTGTAATTTTTGGTCGACCGATCTGGCAGTAACAATGATTGCTGAACTCGAAGCAACGCAATCAATGTACCAGTGTAATATCCTTTCGAGGAAACTCATTTTCGTGTTCAATAAATGTAAAAGGGTTAGCAAATATTTGTTTTAATTTTAAAACTAAACTATTTTGTCCCTAATAAATGTAATACTGCGAATTTGACAATTTAAACAGAAAACTAGAATTAATAATGCTAACTACTGCTTTTATTGCATAGAAAGCACACACGTCTGCACGCACACATATACATAAACATTGTTAATGCTAAACCTCGCGCACAGATGAAAGGAGCGACATGTTGCCAATTCCATAAATAAATTAATCTACCGTATTGCGGCAAATGCACAAACAAAAACACAAATTCTATTTTGTTTTAAGCGTTTTTTTTTAATAAACAAATATTTACCAATTGACGTGTGTGGTACGCTTTGAACTGTGGGCGCCACAAACACACACACACACACACAATGTTGGCGAGTGATAAGCAAAACCAATCACTATGCAAAACAGGCCAATAAACATGCAATACTTCAAACGAACGCACGAGATTGTGGATCAATTTTGCATTTATTTAATTACTGCCCGTCGATAATCGCTTGCATCGGGTGTCTCTCGCTCTCTCTCTCTCGCTCTCTCTATCTCTCCCTCGATGTCTTGCTACACACACACATGTTCTGCATTGACATTGTTCGTTTCGGGGGAAATCCGCTCAAAACGATACTAATTGCTTTGCATTTCGCTTTCTGCTCGCGTTTAGAACTAACGCAAAAGCGTTAGTTTTTTGTGTGATGTGTACTACGCATTGTGGTAAGAAGCTTATTAACTTTTATATTTGACAAACCATCAACCCAATTCCAACATGGTACGGTCACAGCTGCCGTTAAGCTCGTAAATATGTAAATTCAAATCAATTTCAACCGAACCCGTTCTTACTACTTCAATCATGTGCGGAGACGTGTTTCATCGATATGCATCACACGACAAGTACACGGTTAGTTTGTACCGTCTGTCACAAAGAGTGACACACACACACATATAGGCAAAGGACACACTATATGTCAATCAACTTTGTGGTGCGGATTCGTTCCAAGAATTTTAATTGTCCTCGTTTAGTCCTCGTCTCTAGGAGCAGCATGTGAGTGGTACATTGGCCCCGGACTGTTAAGACGAATGCGAAAAGGGCATTGCAATGAGGTTGAATCTTGATAAGGGGTTTTATCTGTACTGACTTATGGTTTATCAAGCAAAATAATTGCTTGTGAGATTTTCTTGGTTTACAAAATAAATTACTTGGGCATTTAAAAACCGACGATGTAAAGATTTGGTGTGGTTCGGAGGCCGAGATGACTGCCGGAAAGCTCTTTATATGTCAGATCTTGCAACGAGTAAGCTAAGTCAAGAAAGCCAGTAATGGCAGACGAAGACCTATCAAGGTTGGAGTGCCAAAGAAGAATAAAACTATTAAAAAGTAAATTAATATGCTCAACAAAATAAACTAAAATTGCGAGTTTTAACTTATGATATTATTATTATTCTTTTATATTCAATCAGGTCCTGCAGCTGCAGGAGATGTAAATCTCCTTCTTCATGGTTTAATGGCCAGCAAGGTTATGCATCACATCTAATGGCTTGCTAGACTTATTGATACTACGTAGTTGAATAGTCAGTCCTCACTACAGGGGATAGGACAGTATGTGATCCTTATGTTTTTCCGCAGTGGCGGATTCAGCTCCCTGAAGACACTAAGCAGTATGAAATTTGAGAACCCCTAACAAATTAAATCCGCTGACCGAGCCAGAGACCCCCTGACGTAGTTCAGAGGTTTCTAAATGCTAGAGGCATTACAACCCACTTGAAGGAAGCTTTACCGATGTCTATAACTACTAGACTTGGGCTCCTGTTTGGGCCTGGGGTCCTAAGCATCTGTATCGTGTGGTTATACTTGAATACGCCCTAATTAGTAAACCTGCCAGAATTATTTGTAATTTTGTCAGTTAATTTTTCATTTATCGACTTCTTTTGTTTTTCTTTCTGTTGTAACCAACCCTAGGAAGAACGTCAAATATCCCATTAAAGATCAGATCCTGATAAGCAACTTCCAGGGAGGGCATAATTACAGCATGCAGCAGCAAACAGCTCACCAAGCTATTGGTTCATTCTTCTTCTCTACACGGCCTGTTTGTAAAGACCGTCAAAGATGGTTTTTGGCGTACTCCGTGAGCATAATGTAAGACCCATAAAGCACCGGTCGTATCAGTGTGTGATGTATCGTGTATTTCGCGATGATTTGGACTCTTTTGGATCGTAGGAGTTTGAGCAACCCAAAGGAGGAACGATTTCTTGAAATTTCGATTGTACCAAGGGCGCAGAACTGCTCTGCGACCTCGAGATTATTACCATCAACTGTTATTCTACTTTCCGTACTCTATTATGGTCAGTCGTCGCATTGATCCTAAATCCAATCAGACTCACGGCAATAGAAAATAAACTAGTCAATAAATGATTTGAAACATTCAGTAAAACAATAAAGAAAAACGAAATTGATTGATGATTTGATTTGATTTGAACTTAAATTAGCATGGATAAATCATAAAAAACGGATCACTTTATAGTATAATAGTAGAACAGATATGGTATCAAAACGGAAATTATTTTTATATGAAATGCAGAGATTCGTTCATAAAAATATAATTAAAAAATAATACATTTTAGTAGTAGCTTAGTAAGCTTTTTAGGAGCAGGTCATGATAGAGAAAGTAGTAGAGTAATACTATTGACTTTAGTGTTACGGGATATGGTACAAATCCACAACATATTGCTGCACAAAAACCTTCGTTCATCCTCTAACTCAAAACTTAGCTCGTAACTTATCAGGTTGAATAATTTAGTGTATTAATATTTATTGATTGTAAATTTACGAGTAAATAAAGAAACAAACTTACAAAACTAAGCTACCAACAGGCTTAGTTTCTGTGATGTATTGTACCAATGATTTCCACCTTACTGTCAGGAAAGCTGAGAGGGAATAACATAGTGCATCTTGCTTAACTTCTTTTTAAAGTGATCACAACTACCTATTAATAACCTTCCGCACTAATCACTTTACTTCAAGGCCATCATTAAATTCCAGCCGTCCACCTAACTCCAGTCGTCCCATACCCATTTACCATCCACCAGGCGCCTCCATCCAAAAGTATTGTAAACCACCGAATGACTTTTGTAAACCACCGTTTCGATTGCGTTCTTTCGCGACCGACCTACATCCCCACCAAACAGTGGAATAAAAAAAAAGCTAAAAGTTTTACAATTTTCTACAGTTCTATAAACCAACCCGCACGATTGCAAAGCAACAACAACAAAAAATTGTAAATACATATACCCACAAAACACCGCTAAATTTGCTCAACTTTTTGACATTAAAATAACAAACCCCGGCCCGAGTGGCCGAGTTCGAATGATCGTTTTCGGTGCGGAGAGTTCGATACAAAACCCGACCGACAAAATGGACCAACTTTTCCATTCCAAAGTGCGACCAAGCAAACCGATGCAACGGTGCCAACTCGCCATTTTCGTACTTTTTAATCAAGATCCTAGCGGTGAATAATGTTTATTCAAATGAATACCCTGAAAGCGAAGATAAAACAACTTATACAAGACCTGCGGACCGCATCCCACCACTGCAACCAGTCGCCCGCTTTTTGACTGTGAGGCCGATTTTGGCCTTTGCAATGTCTATTCGTTCGAAACTCGCACTAGAGCTTCTGTGCGAAGGCGAAAGCTAAATCCATTTGTAGCATGACGATGACGACACTGACGACGGACAAACGTTCGTTGACACACTCGTGCTACCCCGCACCTGTCCCCCACTTTACCGCCGAACCGATCGGCTTCATCAACATAATGCGCCATTATGCTGGAACCACAGCGTGTTCTCTGTCTCTCTCTCTCTCTCTCTCTCACTCGTTCTGGTGTTGCAAAACTTAGCAGAAAAAGGTCGTCGGCCAGTCTGGTGCTGTGTATATTCCGGTTTCCGGTCCCGTTTTGTGAGCTGGTCAAAGTTTTTCTATTGTCCCGGAAGCTGGATAAGCACAATTTGAACAACATGATTTTCGAGCCGCTGTCATTTGTTGCCCAGCATGCCCGCGTTTCCGTCAAACCTTCTGGCGCTTCCTTTCACATTTGCTGGCGGTGGCGGTATTGTGAAATCGGGTCAATTGAAAATTGGGCTGCCACAGCCGTGAGTGAGAGCAACGACTTTCCAATGACTGTTTTCATAGTTGGTGCTGTTGTTATTATTGTTGTTATTAGTTATTGTTGCTATCATTAGTCCTATTTTTAAAATTATTCAAAATAAAGTCGGCTTAATTTTCTGTCTGCGAAACAGAACGTCATTTGCTCTATGCAAAACAGAACAGCGATCAACTGTGTAAGACAATCTGATTAAAGCTCTTTGAAATGTACATATATAAGTTAGGCATTTTTCTATTAAATTTATCTGAACTATTTATAACTACAAAGTGTCTGATGGAGAAATGACAATTGCAAAGAATTGAACATAAACTTTTTTTAATTATCATTTATCATTATCAAATCTTTACAATGACAGAAATAGAACTGTTCGTTCGTAACGCTTCGCAAGCATTTGAGGCATGTCTGAAGAAGCATACAAGAGAAGGATCGAGGATGAAAAAAGTAGTAGCTAGTTAGACAAAATTTTAGAGTGTTTTGTAACACGAATGCTCCGAAAAAAGTTTGATAAAAAAATCTCTCAAAAATGCCAACGTTTTTAGATACTAATCAACGCAGAGGGGACGTAAAAATAAATAAGGAGCAAGACCAGCACACACAATATCATTGATATTGAGAAGCAGACAAGGACACTAATTGTCTGGTTATATTGGTGTATAATGGTTTAGTTATATTTCATTCTAAGAGAATTCAAACACTTGGAGATCCAGCGCGATCGAATCTCATCCGGACGGTTCTCCTGTAGACAATCCGTCAACGTTGTATCCATAAGTATTGTAAGCTATTAGATGGCCGGCAGGTCACTCGGTTTTTCTTCAATTTCTTTTTTTATATTAAGCACGTCTATTCACCGTGGTCATGTCACCAACCCTTTCCCAGGAAACTTGGTCTAGGGCTGCATCCGATTTTCACCTGATTCAACTCCACTTGAACCAGTCCACGAGCTCGCAGTACTTCTCTACGCCTCATGACGAACCTTGATCGCCGATGAAGGTATTGTTGCGTCCAGCAACAAGCGCTCCCCAGTTATTACGCGTTTCGGATATTTCGGCAGATTTTAACAATTCTCGAGTTAATGTTTCACTTTTACACTTTTACTTTAACCGAAAATTTCAAATCAGCTGCGTTCATCCGCTGCGTATGGAAAGAGGCCTAATCGCGCGCGCGCCGGGTTTTTATCTCCTAGCTGCTAGTCCTTCGGTCAATCACCCTTCACCGCTGCTAGCGGGAGTTCAGGTGAGAACATTTCTCCCGAGCGAATTCGCCCGTAGCGAATTGTGTCCGCGGCTCTGCGACTGATTCCGCTCCGCTCCGCTGTCAAAACGATGTGGACCGTTGCGTACGCGACAGGTATGTTGGTAAGGTATGAGTGCTATATACTCATCATGTGTCCCAAACATCGAATCCTTATGGCTTTGGTCATCGTTTGGATGTCAACACCGGCTAACAGCTCAGCTTGTTCGTGGTTCATTCTTCTTCCCCACTTACCCTACTCACACACATCGCCAAAGATAGTACTTGATATCCTACGTCAGCATAGCCCAGGACACGTAAAGAGTACAACTTCCCCGAACAATGCGCTTTCGACTTTCACTGCTTACGTCGTTGTTCGAAGTTACGATCATACCGAGGTAGCAGAACTCTTCTACCTCCTCAAAATTGTCATCGTCTACTGATACTCTGCTTCCGATTCGGACTCTATCACAGTCGGAGCCTCCGGTAAGTAGATACTTTGCGTTCGCCGCATCGAACCTCAATTTTATCCTTACGGCCTTGCGATTTATTCGAATGTACGACTCTTATACCGCTGCAGATTCTTATCCGAAGATGTCGATGTCTCCAGAGAAACCAAGGAATCGAAGTGACTGGGTAAAAATCGTGCCTCTGATTTCAAATCCCGCGCTTCACATGACGCTAAGGTAGTTTAGCGTAAGATCCTTGCATAGATCTTACATTCATAGAACAGTGCTGGCAATGACGATCTTTCACAGGGCTGGATTAGCTTTAAAATTCCATCCGGAGCGTTTCTCCCCAGTAATGACCCCCTATTCTGACTGATCGTGGTATAAAGTACTATTCTGACGGATCGTGGTCTAGTAAGTACTTGTATATCCGGTATAATCTCACAGGTAAGTAAGCAAACAAGAGCCAGAAGAAGAAGTATGTAGGGAAGAACAATCAAGAGTTGTTGAAACATAACAAGGCCTCCAACTTCTTTCCAGGAAAAAAGCATCTAGGGCTGTATTCTTCAACCCAAGACAAACAAAAAGTTATGCTCCACTTAACCTTGCCTTGATATAACTCTACACCTGGTACCAAAGGGTCGTTAACGAATATTTCTTTACTGAGTATGGGTCCAACATCCTCAGCCCGTGTCCCAAATTGTGACTCACAATAATTTTATCCATCTGCTCTGAACCACCCTCAGCATATCTGAACCATCCAAAAAGCTCTGTTGAGCAATAGAGCTGCATAAAAATATTTACTATTTGTATGAAAGAATGCAGTTGGTTAAACACAGTTGCATTCGCATTGAAATTGTTGCTCAAAGCAATATAAAAATCAAACTTATTAGGAAGTAATTTAGTCTTTTTCTAGCAAGAAACAACGCTAGCTTATTTTGCACACTGATTTCGAAACAGATTTCACACATTTTCCCTCCCATCCGACGGTTGGATGCTACACAATATGATAGCAGCAATGAATTTTGATTGAAAACACAAAAGCATCCCTACACCCATCGCCACGCCGTAACACAAAAACACGTGCAAACCTCAAACGCATGTTGTAATTGCGCATTGTGCATAATGCAATAATAATCACCCAAATTGGACCATCATCCATACGGTTTTCCAGCCAGCCGTACCATCGCTGCATCATTTCCAAATGCTAGCAATTAAATTGCCCGTCTCTCACTCGGACGAGCTTAGGATATATGCACACACACACACATAGCCTGAAAGTAATGTATAATATTCGTCCGAAACCAACGGAAAATCCAGTCTCTAAATCTTCCCTGCAATAGGTTGCATGACTGCATTTCTAGGAATGTTTGTGCAAAAAGGGACGTTCGCGAAGGGACGAACCGCGCGGGGAAAACCCGGTCCGCCGCACGAATACAACTGACCGTGACTAAAACTTTTGACAGCTTTCATCTAGCCGTGTTGAAGGGTTTTTACCCGGCCACTGTGCCTGGTGCTCGGGAACGATAAGGCGCCAATGGTAATCGTGGGCCAAAAATTCCTTCCCAAAACTTTTTAGCCGTAAACGGTACAGTACCACATGAGCAAAGGGATTTCACAGCTTTACATGCCCGGTTCTCCGTCGACCGCATGGCACGGCAGCATTTATGGATTTGGTGTGTATGTGTATGTGTATGTGTGTGTTCGTACGTGTGTGGTCTCATAATAAATTAAATTGTTTCATCGTTTTCCGGCGCATAGCCGTTGCTGTGCAAAATTAACTTGTAACGTGATATTCGTGTGAAGCTTTCTGTGTGCCAATTTTTCGTTGAAAATCGGATTTTGTTTATTGTTTGTGCTTTTATTGCAGCCCAAACAGTCGTATTCTTGCAGCACAAAGTCAAATTCTGGTAAATTTCTTTAAGGATTTCTCAAAAGTGTCCGATTAATAATTCATAACATGGTATAGATTGATAAAAGACAAATTCACAGGAACAACACCACTGCTTAATTTGCTCTGTTATGAAACGCTTGTTCAGCGAAGCACAGCCTTACAGCCAGCCCTGGTGTAATTGAATAAGTTTTTAAATATCATATCGAAAAGAATAAACATAAATTGAAAAACTTGTAACGCATTGTAGCGGGCCCTTCGGCGAAACCGCTACCACTGCCACGGCTACGTATTGTTGGTATGTTGGTTTGTATTATGGCAAAAGATTTGCTCCAGAAGCTTAACGCCAACCACCGCAATCGTTCATCTTTTTCTTTGCGGTGAACTATTAGTTTCATCGACGGTGTGTACGCTTTGATGTAACTTTTCCAATAAATTTACCAAGCGGCACTGTTTATTCCTGTGCAGCAATTACAGCAGCTTGATGCTTGATGCCAATGCAAATTGTCCTTGTGGGTGCATGTTACTTTGATTAGTTCGAAAAAGTCAAACAATAGTCTCCATGCAGTTTGTTCGATTGCTAATAAATTGTTCCCAACAATCTCTTCATTGTTGTAGGCAGCAATCTCTCAAAGTACAAAAATATTTTTTGTTGATTTTTGTTGTAACTTAGCTCCTTATAACTCCAACAAATTTTCTATAAGATCGGTTTCTTGAGTCTCGTTACTTGTATTGAGAGTTCTGAACAAGTAGGTTTAATCGTTTCTTTGACATCTTAAGGAACGATTGATACGAAAGAAATTAAATAAACGATGGGTACAAAAAGAACGGACAGAGTAAGACGTACTCTAAGATATTCTCTTAAAGAATCAGAGGTAGTTAAATACTGAAAATAAAGCCAGCCCACGTTACGTCGTACTTAGTTACTTTTTAGACACTACAACTGCAGTACTAGGCTGCTTCAACGATCCTCAATATTCGCCAATACAATTTCTCAGCCGAAATTCGCATCCTGTGTCGATATTAACGACCTAAATGATTTTACTGGTTGGGTCGTCCGATGCCATAATCAGTCGATTGGATCCTGTGCGAGTCTACTTCGCTTCATGACGATAAGATTGCTCCTCCAAAAATCCTTCTGAGCATCTTACTCTCGTGCGCGACTGGGTTTTGGTGGGTTTTGACAGTTTTGGACAGAGTCCATGTCTCAAAGACGAGAGATGTTTTATACAGTCACAGTTTTGCCTGTTTTGGCATGTGTTTTTAGTGGAGAAGTTTGCTCAGACAGTAGTATGGCTTTGCGTGTAACTCAACGTCATGTTATATTCAGTACTGACTTTAGACACCAGATAGGTGATGTTTTGAACGACTTCGATGATACGATCATGTAAATCAATATTAGAGTGCCACCAGTATTTTATTTATAGTAGCTATGGTACGTCAGTTGCAAGTAATTCCTGTGAGCTCCTCGCTCTGTACCGTAACTCCATTCGGCTGGATCCACACATTTCCAAATATTTGCCAAACAAAATATCTCAATTACAGCTCGGAAGTGATTTGCTGCAACAGACATAATGCAATTATCTTCCTCGAAAAATTAAACCCAAATCATCGCAATTTACGTCTATGCACACCACACAGCAACACATTAACTATGAAGTAGCTTCTCGTGAAGTTCGCTGGGTATTTTCACCCAGACGTAATAACCCAACTGAGCGCTTCACATGCAGTTTGTCGAAAAACAACATCGCGTTCAATAAACTCTTGGGTCACAGCAAGTTTCTTGGGATAAAATTAGAGTTCGTTGTGAAATCGTCTTACTGTGCAATCAGACATTCGCAGAGCAGTTGTGTACTTCCGCCACGCGTCTAGTAATTTTTTTCTGGAAGCCCTGGAAGTTCATAGACCTCTGAGTCATGTTTTGCATAACTGACACATTCCTAGAATGTATTTTAAGCAACAAGGAAAACAAGGTTTTCGAAAAGCACCCTTATCAGTTTTGAGCTACTCTAACTGTGACTAAAACTAAAACTACAACTGTGAATTTGTTTTGGCGGAATTACCTCCTTCTTACCTGGTCTATTGTCTTATATTGATTTCTAATTATTTTCTCCTTCGATAAACTTTATTCCTCTTTAATAAATTTCATCTACTTGTTACTTCCTTATTTGTCCTATCTTATTAAGTACTCCTTAAGATATAGTTTTAAGGATTAGATATGGAAAAAGCACAGGCAAACAGTTTTCATCATTAAACATAAATAATAACATAAGTTTCATCAACAACAAGTCCAGAATTCTGACGTGGATCAACTTTTGTCCTGTAGCAATGAAGAAATCTCAACAACAAAATTGTCCTTGCTCGATTCAATTTTCATCTTCCTATTCGAAACCTATCTAAGTCTCCTACGTCTAACCATCATGGCAATATCATCTACAATCAGTAGGGAAGTCCACTGTGCACAAGGCGTAGAGTGCAATAGGCCAACAGCCTTAATTGACCCATCAACTTTTCTCAACTGAAAATTAATTACAACCATTACAAGACGGTTCGCGATAATTCATTCGCGACCAATCATTAGTAACGAAATGATTGCGTTCATTTTACTTCAAGCCTTTACGGGGTCTATTGCTACAATGTTGTTGCACTAATCAATCACCATTGATTATTGATTTATTTATTATGCTGCATTAGCTTCAGCACAAAGTAAACTGCAAACTGTACCTTTGTGGGCTGTGCGTTTTCCAACCATCATGCGATCTCTTTCTCAAAATCTCAGAATCATCCACAAGCTACAAGTACCACACTGCAGAAAATGTGCACCAATTTCTTTCCTTCCACAAGCGCGTCACTGTGAGCAATGATTTAATTTACATAATTACTGATTTAACCCGTTATCGATGGCATGCTGTTTGCGTTGTAATTAAGGTTATAAGTCACCCAAACACGGCCTCGCTCACACACACTCACACACACACACACACACCCATTTGTATATGGCGAAAAGCCGTCCGTCATTATTCTGCCAGCAGGAACGACACACGGCCATCGACGCCAGAGGACTGGCGAAAAACAAATACCGCACGAGCACGCGGTATGTTGTATGGTGTCAATTTAAATTTTGGGCTTTGATTAATTAGTGTTTCGTGTGATATTTCGCGAAAAGCGCACGTCCTGCCATCCGAGAGTCATGCCGTCAGCCACCGCACCGTAACGCTCCCTTTCTTTAGCGCTCCTTTCGCACGCATTGCTTCCATCGGGCCGACAGCCAGGAATGTATTTTTGGTGCAAGATAAATTGATTTTACTGATTGAACAATGGGTACAATTTTCGATACTGTGAGTAGTGTGCAGTACTACGCCTGGGAACGTGCTATCCTAGCACGGAAATGAATGTGGCAGCTCGAACAACGGCGCAAAGCGTGCCGAAGCTGGGGACGGATCATATTTTATCCCAACAGCGCTAACGTATTCGGAAACATCAAAGCTCATCACATTCGGGCGCGCACCACGTCTCGGCAGCGGGTCGGCACGAGACGCGTCCTAAAATCAATTAAAAGATCCGCAATCAGGTACCTTTTATATGAAAATTCCATCAAATTATAGCCATTTATTTTCAGCTCATCGAATCAAACGTTCGGCAGTCCACGTGTTGCGATGTGTTTCGAAACGTAGCGACCAAAAAAAAGGGACCCCCAAAACGCTTGACCATCAACAAAACTGCTGCCCAACCGTCATTTTGCTTTCATTTTGAACCCGAAACGTCGCACGGTATGCGAGTGCGCATGCCCATCCCCTGACTTACGATGCTGTCGAGGATTTGACACTCTTAATAACATTCCAGCAAACACAAACACGACCAGCGGACAGGTCTTGCGACAGTGTCGGTCAGCTTCCAGCAGCTTTCCTCCTGGTGGTAAAGGTAAGCATCCTTTCGGTTAAAATCGAGAAAAACGGCAACCATCCTTCATAGTAAGGCCTATTAGTGTGGTGTGGGGAGAGAAAAACGGACACGCACACAGAGCCAGGCTACAGCAAACGCCAAGTGAACGCGAGAGTGATGAGTGCAAAAGTAGGATCAGATCAAACGCGTGGTGGATAAGCTCGAAGGATACCGGGAAGGGCAGCGTGCAGCGTGTATGTGTTGTGTTTTGTTGTTAACCAATTCTAACCTTATTAGTGCGTATGTCCCTACACGCTACAGTGGGTCGGTCGTCTCTTGGCTTTCGTTTCATTCGCATCCGCAACGTATCTCAATCCGGCTGACTTCTGGGAAGAACGGTTTTCTTTAGATGAATTTTACCAGGAACAGTCCGAATCGGTTGGAATAAATTATCGTGATTGCGTGATTCGTAAAATCGACCATTATCATGCTCATCGGCATCAGCCAATTGGGTAGATTGGTGTAAATATTGACTACGGAGTATCGTGATATCAGATTTTTACGATGGAACATATCTTCAACGCTTATTTTTTATGTTGACCAAATACGGAAATTAATTAATTTTATTGTTTCGGGAAGTTTAATACACAGAGTACAGTTTTTTGTGCTAATCTCTCGAAAGGTCATTCTATTTCATAGCTTGATATCTTCCACGTTTAGACTTATCAATGTCAATTAGTTGGAAAGTCAAGAGCCCACTACGCGAGAACGGATTGACAAACATGACAGTCCATCCTGCGTATTGTATTGTAGTAACCGAAAAGCGCTGATACTTCCACAACTTTCGGGATGACTTTTCTAGCTGCCTTGACTTAACTTTATCCGTAGTTCGTTGGTTGATCCTACGTAAAGGAAGTCAGAATTCTATATACGGCCCTGACGAATCATGGCCTTAGCTATTACCCACTCGGCAAACATTCCGCTTAAGATTCAAATTCAATTAAATATATTAAAGACAATTTGTTTGGCATAAGCTCTTCTTTTGCATTTCTATCTAAGGTCCAAACGTCAATACGCTGTTTTCCTTTTTTATATACCCTTCTTCTTCTTCTTTCCTGGCCTAACGACCTCTTAAGGTCATGCCTGCCATTTCTGGCTTACGAGCCTAATTAATACCGCATAGTTGGTTAGTCAATCCTCACTATGGGGGAACGGCCCAGATGAGACTTGAACCCCGGTCCTGCCGTGTGAAGACCGGCGCCGCTGTCGCATCACCACCGGGCCGCCCCATATATACCCATAGTTCTTTAATACATTCGTCAAAGTATATGAGATAGTGTTTAAAACTGTTATAATACATGAATATTTTTGTAGAAATTTTTATCTTGGTTCAATAATTGAGTAAGCATCAAGCATTAGTTGGACATGATATAGACGTAAAGGTTAATTTTTTTTTAAATGCCTTGTTTGATATGTTACAATTCCCCGAATAAAGGTTCTGGAATCTATAAAATTTCATCCTGAATATCCTAATAAGCCAAGTGAGTGAGAAATTGAATAATTGACAGATAAATGGCATATTACAGCTGTGTCCCTGTATCCCGTATATAAGTTCTGCATTCAAGGTTATGTTCAAATTAGATAAGCTGACATCCTTCCGTAAGGTTCTCCTATGCCTATCCTAAGTAGCTTCATTAAATCCAATATTGGTAAAACAACTTTATTTTTTTATTCAATTGTGTTACGCAAAAGCGATTAAAACCTGTTGAGAGCAGGATATATAATTATAAAGAGGCCATGAAAACCTCTATAAATTTTGGCTAATTAATTCTCATATATTGGAGGCTTTACTTAACTTAAAGTTCTGACTGCTAGTTCTGACTTTTTTACAAACATTTTACTCTTTTAGTGTACTATTTTAAATAAGATAATTGCTTACGGATTTAATTTAAACTTTAATTTAAATTTACGGATTTTAAAATTTAAACGAACAATTGTTTCAAACAGATATGGTTGTTAAAAACGGTAGTCTTTTGATAAATAAAACTAAAATACCGATATGCTGTGTCCATGAGGTTATAGTACTGCTCATGGTACTAGATTGAAGAAACAGGAATAGTTCCTAGATCCTGAACCACTAAATTACGTGAAAGTAAATAGGAGTCAAGAGAGTAATAACTTAAAAAAGTGTCCTTTTTTCAAGTGAATCCAACCCTTATCAACATATAAAAAGAACAACTTTGTAGAGCACCAAGTGCAAAACTTATTCAAGCTTAGCTGTAGTTTCGAGCAGACAGACTTATGTCTGTCTCATAAATTTAGACATCGTCTATGGTGAAGATTTTTTCTATACAAAACAAATGAAACAGCATTAATATTACATCTCTACGGTACCCTTGGTGTAACACCTATGAAATTTATTTCGGTATGATCCTTATATGTATGTGGCTTATTGATCATGTTTCTAGATTATCGAGTACTCCAAGCCGACTCAATATCACGAGGAGTATGTCGTAATTAATCCGGTCAAATGATTTTTTTTTTTTCGTTTATTTATAGAGGCTTTGGGTCTTAGAGACCTCATTCGCCTCTTTACTGTCTATTGTTACATGTGTGGTACTATTATTGCTATAATTACTATTATTATACTAACTATTGTGAGTATGGATTATCTTTTTGTACATGTAATTCTTGTATTGGTAAAACTATTGTGCGTTGAATTTAAATTTCTCGGTACAGGTTACTAATGCGTAAAAATCGGATGAGGCGGTTCTGTTGTTGTTTGTCGGGTGATAGTATGATGGCTAGGTCGGTATCAAGTTGGCCCGGTCAAATGATGCCATGAAATAAGTGTAGATTGCATCGAATTATGATCTGTCATCCATTGCTTTAATCCATCCGGCTACGAACTGTACGAGATTGATCAAAACATATTGTTTAGGAACAAACCCATGTTGGCATGGCCTAAGATAATTCAAGCAGTCTTGCACAATAATTTCTAATATCTTTGGTATCGCACATAAGGAAGCTACACCATATTCCGTAGACTTTTATATACCTTTACTACAGTGCGTAACGCAACTATAAGGCAACTTGTTTTTTGAGAATAACTGGAAAAGTTGAGAAGATAGATAAAATTGATGTTCTACAAAGTTGTAGAGAATAAAAAAATTCCCTAATATTCCTCATTATGTCCCATTTTTTGCATATTTTTATCTTGAGTTTTCGAAGTTCACGAGGCACTTAAAGCAATGTACACCGCAAAAAGGCTGATTTCTAAGTACGTTTATTTGGCTCCTGCACATGCTATGGGTACTGTACCAGGGATGTTTATACATATTTGGAAAGGTGTTTAATGTAGTTTCATGCTCCAAAAAAAAATTAGTCCAAAATATACACACAAAACAACTATAAAAATTAAAAGTATAAAAAATTATGCATAAAAACTCTGAAAATTTAACAAATGCATGCATAAGTTTACCAAAAGTTAAAAAAAAAGTTGTTTAAAATTGTTTTTACGTTAAACGGGAGAATTTCTTACTAATTGTAATTTTTACCGATTTTTAAAATGTTAATTTGCATGAAAAAACAAAGGATTTTCGTAGGTGGCCTTATAGTTATGATACAAGGAGCAATTTTCAACCTAGAGAAAAAAATAGTATTAGTGTGCGTAAAAATATGCAAAATACATAAAAATCCGTATTTTTTTATTCTCTACAACTTTGTAGAACATCAATTTTATCAATCTTCTCAACTTTTCCAGTTATTCTCAAAAAACAAGTGGCCTTATAGTTGTGTTACGCACTGTATGAACAGGTGTTATACGTTAGAACTTAAAATGCCTTTAAGTAAATGTCGTCCTTCTTTAGATTATGGTTGGGTATTATGTCTTATTATGATAAAACAAATTCATAGGTCTAAGATCTATGGTTTAGGATTCAAGATTCGTGATGCAAAATTGTGTATACAGAGGATCAAGGCAAGTGATCCTAATTATTACTGAGGTACTCCGACAATTTTTATTGCTATATGCGAAATAGTCTAACACACTTTCTATCAGAAGTAATATTCTTTACTTCTAAAATCTCCATAGGTTAATACGTTTATCTGCAACCGAAAACACCTAGCATAAGGCGTAATTTAACGTTTTCTTAATGTGTAGTTGCTCCTTGAATCGTATTACGCGATGCGTAGGGCATTGAAATCACTACTTTATTGTACGTTTTACAGAGTTTATTTCAACAGTCAGAATTCTCATTTCTCAAACACAATTTGCACTGTAAAACGTTTCAAACTCGTCCTTAAACATTTATAGCAACAATGTACAAGTATCACAAAACCAATCAATACCATCCACGCACGCCAATAATGTGTCATACATTCATACATTGGGAAAGCATTTTTATTTTCTTCCCAAAAATTGATAGTGTCCGCAATTCTGCTCGAATCATCAGCGCGCTTAGGTTTGCTCTCCTATCGGTGCCCACTACACATTTACTGCCTCGTTTCCATTTTAATTTTACGATTATCGCAACGCAGTAAAAACCTCAACATGATACCATCGAGGCTCTTCCTTCTGTTTTGCTATTTTCCGCTTCCTATTTCTCGTTTCTTTTGTTTGCTTTTGTTTTGCTTGCCCCATTTAAATGATGCAGCTTCAGTGTGTTGTGTATGAGCCAGACCAAGATACCTATCGTCCCTCGACGAAAGAAAGCATAATCCTTGGCCAATCATGCAAACATTTTTAAAGCCACTACTATCCATTAAGCCTACGGTCGTATGTGCTCGGCTCGTCCCATATGTGTACATGCCGCAGAAGCAGAGCAACCGCTCACAACACACATCGCACGTTGTGGCGCAGTTGGACGGATACGGTCGGTTTGATGCATGTGGCTTCTTCTCGCATAATATGGACCCCCCCTCTATTTATACTCCAAAACGATAGCGATAGCTTATGAAATCTGGCCCCAACTCTTCACATTCTGCGTGCATTCTTTTTGCCATAATACTATCGCAATGAACTGGATTGTAAAATTTGTCAACCCTTTTCACAAAAGCAGCAGCGGTGGCAGTGGGAAAACGCCTTCTCCGGGATTCGAATATAATCCGATTACCGAGCGACGATAAACACCCAATCATCGTTCTATGGTTCGCCGGCAGAGACACTCGACACACACCGGTCAGACCGTCCCACCCAACGCTTTCCCCAGTCAATCCCCGCAAGAGGTCAGGCGTCAGGACGTTTTGTACGAACGTTTGGCGTCTTGAGCGAATGGATCGGTCACCCCCGATTCGTATAAGCCGATCTGATACCATATCTGTCCGTTATCTGCTCAAAATTGGGATCTTGCTTGCTACCAATCACTAACACACTTTTTATCAGAGCAATACTTTAGTTCTAAAATCACCATAGGGGTTTATTTTCAACCGAAAACACCTAGGATAAGGCGTAATTAAACGTTTTCTTAATGTGTAGTTGCTCCTTGATTCGTATTACGCGATGCGTAGGGTATTGAAATCACTACTTTATTGTACTTTTTACAGAGTTTATTTCAACGGTCAGAATTCTCATTTCTCAAATATAATTTGCACTGTAAAACGTTTCAAACTCGTCCTTAAACATTTATAGCAACAATGTACAAGTATCACAAAACCAATCAATACCATCCACGCACGCCAATAATGTGTCATACATTCATACATTGGGAAAGCATTTTTATTTTCTTCCCAAAAATTGATAGTGTCCGCAATTCTGCTCGAATCATCAGCGCGCTTAGGTTTGC
Source organism: Anopheles maculatus (assembly GCA_002091835.1). Classification (NCBI taxonomy): domain Eukaryota; kingdom Metazoa; phylum Arthropoda; class Insecta; order Diptera; family Culicidae; genus Anopheles; species Anopheles maculatus. The sequence continues at coordinate 142,598 of KZ062401.1, forward strand.
TCTCCTATCGGTGCCCACTACACATTTACTGCCTCGTTTCCATTTTAATTTTACGATTATCGCAACGCAGTAAAAACCTCAACATGATACCATCGAGGCTCTTCCTTCTGTTTTGCTATTTTCCGCTTCCTATTTCTCGTTTCTTTTGTTTGCTTTTGTTTTGCTTGCCCCATTTAAATGATGCAGCTTCAGTGTGTTGTGTATGAGCCAGACCAAGATACCTATCGTCCCTCGACGAAAGAAAGCATAATCCTTGGCCAATCATGCAAACATTTTTAAAGCCACTACTATCCATTAAGCCTACGGTCGTATGTGCTCGGCTCGTCCCATATGTGTACATGCCGCAGAAGCAGAGCAACCGCTCACAACACACATCGCACGTTGTGGCGCAGTTGGACGGATACGGTCGGTTTGATGCATGTGGCTTCTTCTCGCATAATATGGACCCCCCCTCTATTTATACTCCAAAACGATAGCGATAGCTTATGAAATCTGGCCCCAACTCTTCACATTCTGCGTGCATTCTTTTTGCCATAATACTATCGCAATGAACTGGATTGTAAAATTTGTCAACCCTTTTCACAAAAGCAGCAGCGGTGGCAGTGGGAAAACGCCTTCTCCGGGATTCGAATATAATCCGATTACCGAGCGACGATAAACACCCAATCATCGTTCTATGGTTCGCCGGCAGAGACACTCGACACACACCGGTCAGACCGTCCCACCCAACGCTTTCCCCAGTCAATCCCCGCAAGAGGTCAGGCGTCAGGACGTTTTGTACGAACGTTTGGCGTCTTGAGCGAATGGATCGGTCACCCCCGATTCGTATAAGCCGATCTGATACCATATCTGTCCGTTATCTGCTCAAAATTGGGATCTTGCTTGCTACCAATCAACTGGAAAAATAATCTGTCGCCATTTTTCTCGTTCGCTTTTGTTTTGTTTCATCCGCCTGGATCGCAATCTTTCCGGATCCGGTTGTGGACTTGATGGTGTGGCATGGTCTGCATTTGACTCCGACTCCGATGAATCTGATGATTTGATAGCTTCCAACGGGGAGTGAGAGATGATGTTTCTGGCGGTGAAGTTGCTCTACTTTTCGATCGTCGTCAATGTTGGTAAGTGTTGAAGTAAATTAAACTTTATCCTATATGTGTTCTTGTTGCACGTATCTTATCCAATATCCAATAGCAAGGAAAATATCGTATTGAAGCTGTAATTAATTGTAAGATATGATCAATGATTTTTTTACTTTACTATCAAACCAATAGGTGATAGCTTGTTTGTTTCATTTAAAAATGTTTTGTTTATTTTTATATTACTTCTTCATTATTTGTTTTATTCAGTTTTGTTTTTGGCTTTTTAAAATTAATTATTAAACAGTTCTTCATTTCTTATTGGTTTAAACCAGCCCAGTAAGTTTCTATTTTTTTATAATTTACAGCTCTTTTCCATTTTTTTTTTATCTAGGAAAGATAATATAAGCTATCCTATTATTCTTTAGTAAAAATCTCTTAGAGAATTAACACCATCAACATAAATGATGGGCACTCAACGTCGGAACTCGATTCCATTATGGGAACCGATTCTCGATTCCGATTCGATTTAGATTCCGGAACCACCTCGATTCCTTCAACAACTTCGATTCCGATTCCGGGACCAATTCCGGGACCGATTCCGGAACCGATTCCGACTTCGATTCCTATAGAGATTCATGAAACTGAAAGGATTTCCAGAATTATTCATCGGTACATAATTATCAAATGGCTGTGAATATTATTATTCAAACTATTTATTCTATGGTAATTTTAGACAACAACTATTTAGACATTTAACTACTTTAGGCTAATGATAGTCCTGGCAAACAAATTCATCCTAAAAATGTGATTAATATAGTATAAGCAGCCCATTAAAAAGCTTTAAAAAGTTTAGTTTACTGTTAAATTTGAATCAGATTCAAAATCTTTAGTAAAAACTACGGAATTGACTCTGATTGTGGGCCATTACTCTGATTCCAGAACCAATTTCACTCTGATTCCGGAACTAGTTTCGATACCGATTCCGATTCCAGATTCTATTCTCCTACCGATTCCAGGCCTATTCTCCGGAATCGAATACGAAAAATTCGATGCTGCAGATCCACAATCGGTTCAAATAACTCATAATTTTTCCCATCACTAATAAACATTATAATTGTTTTATCTATTGATGAAATTATTAAAAATTTCTAGTTTTTAATATAGATTATTGACTTTTGTTTACCTTTAAGGCAGTATAATCGAAGAATTCTTTATTTTCTTGCATTAAATTTTATAAATAATTTGAATTCTGTTATCTTTGACTGTGTCTATTGTTTAAGAAATCTTAAGATAAATCCGAGCTTTTGTATTACATTTAAGAGGTTTTCTCCTTTCTTTCTATGGTAATGATGAACGATGTTTTAGATACAAAATATTTGTTGAGTCATAATCAATGAGTAAAAAGATTAAAAGACCTCTTCCTTATATTTTATACGTTTTACATCTTAATTATTTTTATTAAGAAGAAGAATAAAATGATTATTTTTTTTTTTTTAAGTTAAGTTCTAATACGACGGCTGGAATGAAGTGATTATTAATTGAAATTATTATTTAGTGACAATTATTATTTAGTACGCAATATAGCACAAAGAAAGATTAAATTAAATCTTAATTAGAAGAAATACTACAATCCTGTTCCAATCAATTAAAATTAACGTTCCGGCCTGGCATATTTAAATCAAGACATAAAACCGTCTCTACTCTTCGTCTTCTTATATACAAATCCATCCCGTACCTGCAAATACACATCTGTACACTTGGACAAACTGATAGCCCCACTGCACCCGAATCAGGTATCATTTGATTAAGAGCAATACTGATCGGCTTGCTTCATAAATTGGCTCCATATTTATCCTTCAAAGAGCTAGAGCTCAGCCAAACACTAGGACACTGTTCGGTGAAACATATCTTCTAATGCAAAAAATACACTCTCTGTCTCTCACACACACACACTAAGCTGTACGATTGAGCGATAGCGTTGATTAGCATTGCTTGCGAATCAAATATTCCTCAACCGAACTAATTGGCGCCAAACAACACGACTCATTCGCTCACTGGTACCGGGTTCAAATATCGTTTGATTGAAGATAACACCGGGAAAGGGAACGATTCAACCGCAACTCGTAGTGAATTATTAGATGTACTGGGGATATCGGAAGTAAGACACTCTCTACAGCAACAAAAAAAGAAAGAAAATAGCCAACAGAATTGCTCATTCGTCAAGCGTGTCGGATGGATGGCGACGAGATTTATTGCACTCGTTGACGGTCGAGCACAGTACAGCGAGTGTTTGCTGGTACCACAAAATAATTTAGCACATTTTGTTAATTGGAAATCAACACCCGACATCTATTTGCAAGGTCATTGGGAAATTGCATTGCATCACCACGAGTACCACGACAGCCAACATCCCATTAGCAACATTCATCTCTTCGCCTTTTCCCGCGTGGCATTGTGATTTGTGATGTCGTTCGCTTTTAATTTTCAACCGTTTGCCAATTCGTCTATGGCTGTCTATTCCGTACCGCTGGCTGACGCTACAGTATCCATGCGTTTTCCACTTTAATTACTGTCAGATAAAACAATCGTTCACCCGCGCGAACGTAATGCGATTTTATTACCGGCACGAGTGTAGATGGAAACGATTTTTCACGATGGTGAATCTGCCACAATTGAATGTAAACAGTAGAAATCAGTCCGACAGTCACAGCGAGGGACTGCCGATGGGGTAGCATTGTATGGGTGGCATAAAGTGGCAAAACAAAACACAGACACACACACATACACACTGATTGAGCCATAAATTACAATTTGCTACATTAACACCCTGTCTCTCCTATCTGGGAAAAAACAGCAGAAAGGATTTCACTTTTCTCACGTACACTTCGACTGATATGTGATTGTTGCTCTTAACGTTTTCTTCGCCTGCTCTATGCTGTATCATTACGGACGAGTTTTTTTACTCTTGGCGCATACTTTAAAGCATAGCTGTCCATCGTGACAATGCTATTAGTTGCTTACGGGTAGATGGGATCGTAAAAGTTCACTCTCTTCGTCTAAGTATTCCCATTTCTACCCGAGCATTCCTTTCAGCTGTAAAATGATCAAGTATCTAATGCGATCGTTATAGAGTGGTGTAAGTAAACACATAAATTATTTGTCTATACTAACACTAATACACTAGAAAAGTATCCCTCAAATACCACATTGACTTGACTCTCTATGGCAACACAACTAAAGACTGGATAGTCTATGATCTCTTTAAGTCGTCTTTCTTGCATGAACCATTTCACCAGCTTCGGCGGTTTCGATATTGAATATGATCGGCAAATTGAAATTAAAACTGTGGCTTCGAATTCTAGCTTTTCAAACAATGTACTCACTGGAAGCGCAGAACAGTGATTGCAATGCATTTTATTCGCTGTGTGAACAGTACTATTCTCAAACATTGAATCCCACGATTTGTTTAAGAATAGCACTGCTAATGTTCTGTTAATTTAATTGTTTACTTATATTTTAGTAAATACGCAAACAAATGACGGCCAATTTTTAAGAACCTTGTTTTCCTGTTTGGAACTTTCATTTAAAAAGATGCAATAATTGAGGAATTGCCTGTTGTTCCTTATTGCTGTCTGTCATCTTTCCATCATGGAATCTATTCGTCCTTCGACGCGATTGAAGTTTCAAGTCAGTTTTTGAGCTCCTCATAAGACAATTGCGCCGTGGACAGGAACAATTGCTATCCGAAGAATACGGCGGTAGAATCCAATCCCATTTTAAAGTCTCCAGGTATACATTTTGACCGGTTGCGCAATATGGAGCCAATCGTTGTTCATCAACGGCGTTCGATATCGTCCTCCTATGATGATTACGCCTGGTTTAAGTAATTCGTAATAAATCACACCGGTCTGGTGTCTCACCAGATTCTCGGCAAAACCTTTGAGCTATCGATGTTTGACCGAGGTAATAAAGTTGCAGTATGACCTGCGGGTCCTTATGATTTTTGAGCTTAAGATTGTTCTCAAAGATCCACTTCTCATCTCGCGAAACCATACAGTGTAGGAATCTCTTCCAATTAAAACTTCTTGCATAGGGCGAACCGACGTTCTATATCTAGCGGCTTCAGTTCATGGAGAATCCATTTTTCTTTCTGCTCAATCATTTCTAAAGAATATAACTTGGTGTTTATTCAACACTAAATCAGCCATACTCAACTATACAAACGTGTAATAAGTAATAGCCAAATCTCAAATGTCTAAATACAGATTAATTCTCACCTGTCCCAGTATGATTTATGGCACTACAAACGTGTAATAAGTAATAGCCAAATCTCAAATGTCTAAATACAGATTAATTCTCACCTGTCCCAGTATGATTTATGGCACGTGCAATTCGTCAAATTACTTGTTTTTTTTCTATTTGACAGAAGAAATCTTTACTCTCATGTTTACTTTTTACAACATTTATTATGCAGTTTTGTTTTTATTTTCAAGACTTTTGATTATGATTCAAGAAGATTATGATGTGGTTTTAACTCAATTTTAATTACTTTTATTGTATTCTATTTCTTCTTCTTTACCATAATATAGCCTGGTTTATATAACTTTTAATATCTCCTACATTGGCTTCTTTTCATCAAAAGTGACGTCCAAACCATAGGACTACCTTTATATCGATTTTTTAAATGCGGTACGATGATAACAAGTATCATCATTTCTTGATATGGTTAAGGCATCAGCAACATCTTACCTGTGTTAGCTCGTGCTAAAGCTGATATTTAAATTTGAAATAACATTACGTCTCAATTTTATTTTGCCACGTATGTTGACTTTATTTGATTGATACAGAGATATCTTCTTTTATAAGTTATATAAACCAGGCTATATCCATTTGTGGAAAAACTGGGCCCTAACTACACTACAAATTGTTTACAAAATTAGAAGATCGTATCTGTTTTTTTCGTCACTCTATACATTAGAGAATTTTATAAGATTACGAGAGGTACATAATTAATAAATAATACATACATTAACCATATTCATATTATATTTAAGTTCTAGTTTATCTGATTAAACTATTTGTTTTATCAAACAAATAAATATGTTAAACATAAATAAATAAACAAAAGAAATGCATTAGAAATTAAATAATCTAGAATAGCGGAACGAAATAAAACAAATACAGTTTAGGAAATTTGGTTTTATATTAATTGATATTATAACAACCACCGAGTATAGATACTAGACGATTACACTACACTTGAAGCAATAACGAATTCTAGAGATAAAATTTAAACGCAGCACATGCACACATTCCTCAAGAACATGAAGCATGTTGTTATCCTCCAGTAAGCCCTCTTCTATCCAACCTACCGTACAAAACTATTAGCCACCATTATTGAAGTAAATTGATTTAAAATTAATTGTACCAAAAGATTTATTTCTACTCACTGACGACATTTCGGTACAAGATGTCCGACCCACCTCAACTCGGCACAGCACACCTTCACTTGTAACATTATAGCATCACTTTTACTCTATGACCGTACCATCTTAACTGCTTAACGTGTCTCCACACACTCTATCTCTCTGTCTCTCTCTCTGTTTCTCCCTCTATATCACTCCATTAACTTGTTCCGTGTACTAAATCCATCGTCCCGACGCAAAAACAATGGTTTCCCCTCGGTACGGGTGGGGTGTCCATACGTGTCCACATGTCTATCACCGACCGGATTATCCTGGCTGCGTTGCTGGTGTTGGCCGGCGCTAGTGTGCGGTCGATATGCGACGTCCACAACCGATGCCGAACCGCATCAGCAAACCTTCCGCATTCCGCCGAACGACATCGAGGCGGTGCAGGGCGACGAGGTGGTGTTGCGCTGCGAGATCGAACACCTTGCCGGGCGGGTCCAGTGGACAAAGGACGGGTTTGCGCTCGGCTTCGGTAATGAAATCGTCGGATATCCGAGGTTTTCCCTGAACCAGAACCACAGCGACGGTGTCTACAATCTGCGGATCACCAACACTTCCTACGACGATGCGGCCCTGTACCAGTGTCAGGTTGGGCCGGCGAAACACAACCATCCAATTAGAGCGCAGGCCAAGCTGACCGTCGTCGGTAAGTACGGTATCATTCCTTCTGACTTTGTGTAGACGAGGAGGGTGGATAGGGAGGGGGAAGGGATTTGGGAATGGAGAGGAGAGGAAATCAGAAAGGGAGCGGTGTTTGGCAGGAATTAAAGTGACAGTTTGATGGGGCTAGAATAAATTTCATCGCATACGATATGTCTACCAGCTAGAAGGCAAATTAAACTGCCCAAAAACCAGGTTACCTGGTGTGCCAAGGGTCGGGTGTACATGGGAACGGAACGATTCGCAGGGATATAGAATTAAAAGATAATTAGTGTGTAGCCCTCTTGAAGGCGATATACCCTGCGAAACCGCTGACGCTGTGGGACCAATCTTTGACGGGTGATTAATTTATGCTCATTAATTCGGCTATTCATTTCCTGCAACATACAGCGCCCGCGATGGTTTGGATTGCTAGCTAGTAATAAGGAAAAAATATTAATGAATATTTATTGTTACAGAAAGATAACGACTAGTTGTGTGATGGTTATCATCAAAATAGTTTGATAATCTTTTTATATATTACTATTAAAAATATTTTTTTTATTCAAGTAAATTGAATTATTTTCAACCTACAGTTTAAAACATAAATATGCGAATACATGTAAAAACATAAAAACAAACAAAAATTTGTCACGGAAAATCAAAGTGACCTTAACTAATTTGTAATGAATATACAGTGAGGACTGACTATTCATCTATGCGGTAACAATAAGTCTAGTAAGCCAAAAATGGCAGCCATGACTTAAACCTAAGGTCGTTAGGCCAAGAAAGAAGAAGAAGATACAGTGACAGCAATCACTTCATTTTGAAGTAGTGAGGTAGATATGCAGATATTCAAAGAATAAACCTTTTAGAACAGACTTCTATGGGCTAGCGTGATGGTCTAGAGGTTGGAACGTCGGTCTTCACATGGCAGCTCCTAAGTGTGAAATTTCGTTCAAAATCATGCCCTTGTACACAGGACTGACTATCCAGTTATAAGTAAAATAAAGTCCAGGAATCCAGAAATGGCAGGCTTCGAGACCTTTCGAGATTGTGGAGCCAACGGAGAAGTTTTATGTTTATTCATTCTAACGAAATGGTTCGACAGACGAAGTATGTTAGGATGTTTCTAATGCTTTTGCCATACTTTGGAATGGTAATATCTATTTTAAATATCTAAAGTTATTAATTTTTTTATTTTTAAATTCCAATATAACGACTAGACGCCGTATTGTCACATGCATGTACTAAGCATCGGCTATAATTGTTTTCTTTTTTCTTCTTTCTTGGCCTAACGATCTCTCAGGTCATGTCTGCCATTTCTGGCTTACTAGACTTATTATTACCGCATAGTTGGATAGTCAGCTCTCACTATGGGGGAACGGCCCAGATGAGACGAGAACCCGGTCCTGCGTTATAATTGACTAAAGTTGTAATTTCAAAAATGCATTTTAAGCTGGTCTTATTTATTTGTCCATCGCTGTACTTACTTGTCAGGCACTTATTTGTCAGGTCATGCATGATCTGTGCAGCAGAAGTCCTCGATACCACACACGGTTTGTTTCAATGATGAGTAAATAAAATTTATATAATATTGAAAATGAAAATTAATATAATATTGACAGTGAAAATTCAAATTATTAAAGAAGAGATAAATTGATACAACGCGTGAAGAAATCGCGGAGTTTCGGATCAATTTTCTCGATTGTGAATAGTTACCAGTTCAGCGGTTC